>OVAF01002360.1:0-16202 GCA_900406245.1 Odontarrhena argentea | reverse complement strand
GTGACACATAGGAATTTTAGACTCTAATGAGTTTCTCAATTAATATATAAAGGATATGAAAATCCCATTAAACATGGTCAATTTTGTAAGACTTCTATAGTAAATGTAATAATCGAATAAGTATATTCATTTATTCGTAATAATTTAGTAGGTTGCGGAAAAAAGTTAGACCATAATATATCCGTTATAGTCTTATAGATATAAATTACTAGAAATGAAGTGTGATAAAAAATAAATATACTAGAAATAAAATATTACACTGTAAATCATTTCATTAAAGGTTATTCAAACATAGTTCATAAAATTGTTATTGATCGATTGATCATCGCATATAAATAAATCTCAAAATTCAATTTTCTTTTTGTAAAATTTATATAGTAAATTTTATAATTTAATAAATATAAATATAAATTTTATAATTTAAAAAATATAAATATCCGTTTATGGTAATCTTGCAGGTTACGAAAAAAATTATATTATAAATATATCCGTTATCACCGTATAAATTACTAAAAGAAGATATTCCATAAATCATTGTTCATAAAACCGTTATTATTTATTTGGATATAATTCATATAACCGTTATTTGATCGATCAATTATATATATGTATATATATATGGTTACTGCAAAAGATAACAAATTTGCTATCCTATAAATCTAATTCCGTATAAAAATAAAGAAAGAAAAATCCAAAATTTCTCGATTTTATTTGCAACTTTATTTTATATTCTCTAGTCTTCTCCTCATTGTAACTATAATCAGCGTATCTCCGTTCTCACACACCGAATCAGTCATCTCGTCTCTCCGGCGTCGGAGAGTCCTAACTTCCATCTTCCGCCGCCGTCGAGTGGATTCACTGAGACAATACACAGATCGTCTCTATCAATATGGATCCTCGTCAATTCGAACACATCGTAAGTTATTTTCTTAAACTCTCCATTCTCTTACGACTTCTTCTCTCGAGATTTTCAGAAATGACGATCTTGCTTCACGTTGATTCTACTGGTTTTATTTGATTGGGGTTATGGATTGTTCTAGGTTTTGTGTTTAGGTCTCACTGCAATTTCATCAATGCCTTTATTCAACCATCATCTATGTGTATGCATTTGCTTACCGTCTTGTTTATTGCTAGTGAAATTTTGCAGTTAGAAGCAAATTTGTTGGTTTTTAGCTATTGCTAGCTTACACTAGAGACTTGGTAGTCTTATGGTGTAAACAGTTTGCTCATCGAAATACGAAACAAACCGGTTTCATGTAGATGTATTTGTGTGATTTTCGAGAGGAAATGGCAGATGTTTGATACCATGTAGATGAATTATTAACAATGTTATCCTTGTTTCCAGTGTTGTGTTGCGTTATCGGGATTTGAAAACTGTATAATCTCATTGTTAATAGGCTGTCAAGGATAATGCTATTCACAGCGTTGTAATGTCGTATCTTCTGCACAACTGCTTCAACGAAACTGCGGACTCACTTGCTTCTAGTGCTGGAATTAAGCAACCACCAATTGATCGTGATAATATGGAGAGAAGAAAACGTTAGTATTACTACAATTTCATCTGTTGACTTGCTCGTAGATGATGCTAACCCAAACTGTGATCATATGTTTTGATTGGTTGTTGAAATATTCAGAAATAATACAATTTGTACTTGAGAGGAACGCGTTGAGGGCTATTGAACTAACTGAACAACTAGCACAAGGCCTGCTTGAGAAAAAGCAGGATTTGCACTTTGATCTTCTGTGCCTTCATTTTGTCGAGTTAACTTGTGCTGGGAAGTGGTGAGAAATTATAATTTGGTTGTATATAAGCAGCTCAGGTTTCTCAGTCTCTTGAATCTCAAAACGGTATACATTTTTCAGCTCAGAAGCTCTTGAATTTGCCCAGAAAAAATTGGCTCCTTTTGGGCTAGTCCAAACATATGTTGAAAAGCTTGAAGTAAGTGTGAATCTTGTTTAATTTCATATTATATCTGTCTTGATGTATTGGCCGATTACGTTTTCTGTTATTTCAAATGATGGT
Source organism: Odontarrhena argentea (assembly GCA_900406245.1). Taxonomy (NCBI): domain Eukaryota; kingdom Viridiplantae; phylum Streptophyta; class Magnoliopsida; order Brassicales; family Brassicaceae; genus Odontarrhena; species Odontarrhena argentea. The sequence goes on along the minus strand of OVAF01002360.1, from coordinate 14,179 downwards.
TAAGTCTAGTTTGTTTTCCTGTGGCAGGACGTAATGGCTTTGCTGGCTTATGAAGACCCAGCAAAGTCCCCAATGTTCCATCTTTCGGGCTTTGAGTATCGACAACAGGTTGCAGATAATCTGAACCGCGCAATTCTAGGTCAGTTCTTTTTTTTGTTCATTTTCCCTGAAAAGCCTTGAACCTCACCTTCTCGACAAGTTTAACTCATGTTAATTCATTCCAGAACATGCAAACCTTCCAAGTTACACACCTATGGAGAAGCTCATACAACAAGTGACAGTTGTGAGCCAATACTTGAATGAAGAGAACGGCAAAGTAACCATCTTATTTGTCTCAGTAGCCACTTTGATATCTGTATCACTTGATAAATCTTCAAGCTGTATTAACACACTGTTTTATTATGACAGGATGCGTTTCCAATGTTCTCGCTGAAGGATTCCCTCAAAGGCTAAGGTCACTGGACAACTCTGAAGTTTGCAAGGAGGATGATATATGCTAAGTAATGAGCATTATAATGTAAATACAAAAAGGCTTGCTTCTAAATTGCAATTTCATCTCCATTGTTAAAATCTCTCTTCAACTTCAGCAAACATGGGAAAAGATTACTCTTCCATGGCCACAGCAAGTGTTTCGGTTTGCGATTGAAGTATGAACATCTTGCTAAGGGCAGGTTGGGTTCGGTTTATGCTAGTTTAGTTGATAAACCTGTAATCCACTTTGTTGGAGTACTTATTTCTCTTTGTAACTATCGTTTTTGTTTTGATATTGAACCCATAGATTCAAGATTTTGCAGACTTGACAAACTTAAAATCCAAAACCAAAAAGAAAACGAGGAAAAGAATTTGAATATGGTTAAAAGGATTACAGACTTGGATTAAAGGAACCCAGTTCTAAACAAATGACCAAATACAAGAACATTTTTAGAGGTTAAGATAACATTGTTAACTACCAACAGACGAGAACAAGAGCTCCGCTAACAACACTTTTAAACAAGCCACTTCTAAGCTTTCTCGTTTTTATCTCTAGAAATGCAACAAATCCCAAATCCACAGACCTGAGATGAAAGTGCACCTGATCAGAGTAAGTTGGTTACCGGTTGAGAAGGAGATTTTCCAAGAGCACCTCACTAAGTTGGATACTACTAACACATTCTACACTCGGTCTTTTGTCGAGGATGTCTCAAGATCAGGTGATGTTGCATTCTCTTTCTGACTCGGAGAAGACATTGGTCTTCTCAGCTCTGAGACCCCACTTTGTTGTTCCTGCTGTTGAATCCGCTGCTGCTGTTGAAGCTGAAGCTGATACAGTTGCTGCTGCTGAAACTGAAATTGTTGTTGTTGCTGCTGTTGTTGTTGTTGTTGTTGATGTTGTTGCTGCTGCTGTTGTTGTTTTTGTGATTGGATCTGGAGCTGCTGGAACTGTTGTGCGGCTAGCATGGTGTGCATCGACTGATTATTGGGATAGAACTGCTGGTTTGATCCAAAAGAACTATAGTTTGTTGCTGATGCACCATTTGAAACACCTTGACCTGTCATTACCTTAAGATGCTGGACTTCCTCTTTCAGTGCATCATTTAATGCTGTCATATAGAGTAAAACAATCGATCATTGGCAACAAAGGGCAGCAAAAGTAATGTTTTAACTATTTATCCAAGCTTTCTTAAAAAAGAAATGGCAATGAGTCATAACGGTGTAGTATTTATGTTGTTATGCCAGATTCCATATATGTCAGAGATGAGAGTGAATATACAGTTTTACAACTCCGTCAGATCTCCTACGGTTTGAGAAAGAAATCTCAAGTATGCTCACTTTAGAGAGCCCAAAACACACTGACTAACACACGTTGCAGATATGCACCAAATAATCCGCCTGAATATTTTCAGATGAAATCAATTCTTTCGTGTGATATGAATTTTAGGACCCAAAACCCAGCACGGCACACAATCCTACACTCACTGGCATGGCATATACATAGACATTCGTGACTCATTGGCATTTTGCACCCAGATAATAAAAGGAGGAAAAGATACTAACCATCCTGCAGGTGAACCTGTTGCTCCATGGTTTGTACTCGCAGTTTCAGCTCATTATTTTCAAGGCTAAGGCCATTTGTATCTCTCTGAATAGCAGAAAGAAATATAAACGGGATCAAAACAATAAATTTGCAACGTATTAACAAACATCATAAATCTAGAAGCCAAATCTGTTCTGCAGGACCCTACACATCAACCAACCTGTAACAGAGTCAACTGGGCCGAGAGAGTCGTAGCCTCTGTTTGTAAAGTCTGTACTTTTCTCTCAAGCTCGGCTATGTATCTCATTTTCCTTTCTTTTGACCTCGCAGCAGACTGTCTGTTTGCCCATATCCTATTGAATGATACAACAGGTCATGCATTTTCTCCAGCAAAGAAAAAAATATAAAAATATGAAAGATACAGACTACAAAAATATTACAAACAGAATAGACCGAGGAAAATGGTGAACAATGCAATAAATAAAAACTATATCCTGCTTCTCAAAATCAGCAAACACAGAAGGAAAGCCTGAAAGAGAAAAAAAATAATACCTTTTCGCACGTTTTGGATCAATGAGAGCAAGCTCGGAAAGTTTAGCAGCAGAGATGGCTTTCTTAGAGTCAATTCCAGGCGCATCTTCATTCCCCGACATGAGCATCTCCGGTTTAATACTTGTTGAACCATCCATCGATTGGCTGTGCTGGTGCCTGATTCTCGGTCTTTCACTAGAACCACCAGGCTTTGTATTCTGAGCATTAGAACTTGATCCCAATTCATTCCTCCAAGCCGGTTCTGACGGCTCACCCATTTGAGAAGAACTCGCTGAAGAATTAAACTTATCCATATCAAGATACATAAAAAGATCCTCATCGGTCTCATCAGAGAATGAAGGTCCATCAGCAGCACCAACCACACCCAGATCACTATCAAAACTCAAATCATCAGGAAGAGTAAGAATCTCTGAATGAGCTCGACGATGGCCTAGATTCTTAGGAGGGTTATCGGGCATTCGGCTTATATCGTGACTAAACCGATTAGCATCGGAGCTGCTACTCCCAGTAGGAGGATTCAAGGGAGGAAACGATGATTCAGGTTTCATTGCAGCAAAGCCACTTCCATTAGGTGAAAATGCAGAGTAACGACCTGATGGTGGAGGAAGACCTCCACTAGGAGGTACAGGAGATTTCTCCTTATCCATTTCCAAAAACTTGACCCAATCCACTAATCTGCATATGATAAAATTCCCAAATTCAGATTATTATATTCTATCAATTCCTCAATTAAAGAGATACAGCTAAAGAAACCCTAGAAAACTCACAAGCTTTATCTCAGCCCTAAATTGAAAACGAAAAAAAGAGTGAAATTGATTAAAATGAGATCATAACAAGCACTTACAGAGATCTAATTTGCAGGAATTGCGTCCAGAAACCAAAGCAGAGATCAACGAGACCCAATACTAAACGTAGAACCACAACTGGAAGCTTTTTTATTCGAAATTATGGAGGAAGAGAGAAATGTGAGCACGGAAAGAAGGTTAAATCAGAGAGATCCGACGAGAGAGGAGGAAGGAGAAGAAGAAGAAGAACATTCTCTCTCCATTAATGGATTCTTTCGAACTCGTGCACAAGAAGATACTATTGCGGAAACGATGTCGTGTCGATGCGATTGGTTTGTCGGAATTTGGGTAATAATCACGTGCTTCTGCGTGTAGCTATGAAGGATGATTCTGACCGTTGGATCAGCAAGAATAAGATGGTCATATGGGTTTGGTTTGGTTTGTGATGAACGCGGAGACAATTATTTTTGTCAAAATTGGTACACGTGATTTGTTAATTTTTGGTTGGACCGTCGAGTGTTTTGAGAATATTTTATTTATATTGATAACTTTAAAATTATTTTATTACAAAAGTATAACAAGGTAGTTAAAAACCATGTGATATGTTTCCAATCATACAAAGGACGCTGACGATTTTTCATTCATATAACTAGAGTAATTTCCGAGAAAAGATACATATATGAAGAAGTTAGTTAAATATGAAAGATATTAATCGAAAATTAGTTTCATAGGGAAAAATTGGAGGAAAAAGGGTAAGAATATTAAAATACTAGAGAAAACGGTAAACGGATAAAATATATGATAACGTTCTAGGAAGAGGAAAGTGTTAAGTNNGGTTAAAAAAAAAAAAAAAAAAAAAAGTGTTAAGTGTATCGTTATCAAATGTGTGATAACTATGAAACGGTTCATAATAAAGTGTTATTAATTTGTGGATAAGGAAGATGGATGGATTAATTGACTTGAGGCTTTCTGGAAATAAGCTGGACTGTGCCCATAGTTAGGGTGGGCCGTATAGTAAAAAATGAAGCCCATAGTGAATGCTATCTAGTCTAGAGAAGAAAGATTGATAAGGCCATACTCTAATTATTCATGCATGACAAACATATTTAGGGTGTCGTATGCATCGTCTTCCATTTGTAAGCTAGCTCCTGCTCTGATGCTGTCTTCAGTCTTCACCATTGGCAGGTTCAAATTCAATGGTGAGGCATGGCCTTTAATGGTGAAAGAAATCAACAGAACCGGATTGGACCTAGCGACATCATTATATTGTCATTTAAACCCCTGAAACAGAGGAACCCTCTCATTTTATTTTCATTTCAATATGCCATTCTTGATCAAGTACTCTTTTTTTTTTTTTNTCAAGTTCTTTTTTTTTTTTTTTTTTTTTAAAGGTTATATAGTTGGGGGAGTGCCCATCATTGACTTTTTTTTGGACCAAAAAATAGTTAATGTCTTTTGAAGTGTATGGTGCTGAATCCAACCCATCTCACTGTTGGCTACTTCTTCAAAAGCTTCTTCATCCACTGCCATCTTTTTAATTTAAAATGACCTTACAATATTTACGAATATATGTATATGCATTGAATCAGCTTTAAAATTATACTACTAGTTTTTTTTTTTTTTTTAAAGAAACAAAAATTGGAGTCAACATCGAGCTCCGTGTCAGCGTGATGCATCTATGTGTTCCAATAACGAGAATGATATGATTAAAATAATGAATTCCTACTAATTAAGTTTAAGATATCATTTCTTCCTAAATATTGGAAATTATATACTTTCCTATTAAGCTTAAGAAAGAACTGCTGTTGTTGAAAATCAAGCGCGATAAAAGATTTGATAAAATTGTAAAATGAATATAGAAAATAATAGAGTGAATACCCTTTAGTTTAGGATTTGTTTTTATTAGTGATGTGTTAAAGATATTACAATCGGTTAAAAAAAAAAAAAAAAAGATATTACAAACTTTTAAGACTTCTGTATACAAACTTTAGTCTAGGATTTAAATTTAAGTTACTTAGGATAACAACTGTTTTTTTTTTCTTTTTTTTTTTGTGAGATTAATTAATTACCTCCCAATAATTAATGCTTGTTACTTTGATTTGAGTCGAGAGAGCCACTTAAAAGAGGTTTTGCCTCTTTTCTTTTCTAAAACTGTGTTCTCTATACTGCTTAATTAGGAACACTGTTTCTTTGTGGCCGGTAATTATGCTTATTTGTTGACAATCAATTAAGAGTCTAACAAACATAAATAACAATGAGTCGCTTAATTTCTACTCTTTCTCACGACATATATACAAATGTATGATGCATGCACTGAATCGGCATCCTTTTAATTGTACAAGTTAGAAGAATTGAATATAAAATGGATAGAATGTATATATATATGTACAAAGTAGAGGATACTAAATCAAAATCGAGGGCTGTGTCAGCTTTATGCGTACATAGTTACATGCACCCTATTTATCGATTCTGTAATTACTAGAGAGAGATAATAAATGAAGTGGAGTAACGACTACGTCCCAACTGCAACAATTTACAGATAGGAGGAGCATGCATTAGAGAATAAATTACGGCGTCCGTTAATATCGATCATTTAATTCATCTTCCTCCATAAATATAATTATGTCTATAAATCACAACAATACTCATGCACACCACCTTACACAAAACACCAACTTCAAAACCAAGACTCTTTTTCATTTTCATCTAGCTAGCTACAACAAAATAAAATGTCAATGACATCGATGGAGAAGGAGGAGAATCAAAGGAAAATGGCGGCGGACAAGGCCGAGATGGGGAAGAGGAAGAGAGCAATGTGGGAGAGAAAGTGGAGGAGGCTGGATATTGTCAAGGCTTTTGCTTCCCTCTTTGTTCATTTTCTTTGTCTCCTGGCTCCTTTTAATTTCACTTGGCCGGCTTTACGAGTCGCCCTCGTCATCTATACCGTGTGTGGCCTTGGTATCACTCTCTCTTACCACCGTAACTTGGCTCACCGGAGCTTCAAAGTCCCTAAATGGCTTGAGTATTTCCTTGCCTACTGTGGCCTTCTCGCTATTCAGGTTCGATTTTCTTTTCTAAGTAATGTTTTTCAAACCGATCGATAAACTCTCAAAACCGCGCATACATATTTTTCTTATTTTCATAAAGTTGGAACTATACTAAATCTTTTTATATAGTTTGGTTAATCGGTTGAGTTAATTATACTACAAATCTTAGGTACATGCATGCATAGGGTGTCATAATTAATTTGGGAACACTCAGCCACTAACTTCGAATGACTAGGATTACCATCAATGTTTATACCTTAAATTTGGACACAATCTATAGGTTAACTGTTTTTTTGTTATTGTCTTTACTAATCATGTATATTGGTCATGAGTTCTTGGACCTACCAACAAATCCTAAATTCTCATGACCTAATAGAGTCTCTAATATATATATATATATATATATATATATATATATATATATATTTTCATTTAATCATAAACCATGAACATTAATTTATTATTGGTTTGTGATAGGGGGATCCGATTGATTGGGTGAGCACACATCGATACCATCACCAGTTTACAGATTCAGACAGAGACCCACATAGTCCCAATGAAGGTTTTTGGTTTAGTCACCTCTTATGGCTATTTGATACCGGTTATCTTGTAGAAAAGGTGATTAAATACCTCTTTACTTTCATCTACAATCATTAGTCTAATTTAATCATAATTAAAATTTGAACATTATATTGCAATTAAAACAGTGTGGAAGAAGAACGAATGTGGAGGATTTGAAGAGGCAGTGGTACTATAAGTTCCTACAAAGAACGGTCCTTTACCATATTCTAGCCTTTGGTTTCCTCCTCTATTACTTTGGTGGTTTGCCTTTTCTTACTTGGGGAATGGTAATGTATTTACTCTCTTGTTCATTTTTTAATTTACTTGCAAAAAAACAACAACAATAATTATAATTAATAAAATGATAATTAAAGATCGAGTTAAGGAACTAAATATTTTGGTGGCCGTTTAGGGTATTGGCGTAGCAATGGAGCATCATGTGACATGCTCCATCAACTCTCTTTGCCATATTTGGGGAAGCCGAACTTGGAAGACCACTGATACTTCTCGTAACGTTTGGTACGTACAAATTATCGATTAATTATAAGCATATATATATATATATATATATATATATATATAAATATATTAATATAATTTCGTATAATATGCGCAATTTTCCTATTTTTAACATGCACAACTTTTTATCAGCTAATTCTTCAATTGCTAATCTTAACTTATAAAAAATATTAAGAATACTATTGTTTACTAGAGATAATAGATTTTTAAATTTTACACTAATTAAACCCTAGCTCGAAATCCTGATAAGTTTTTTTTTTTCCTACTAAAATGCGCTAGTGCCTCAAAATTCTAAGATAAATTACTTTAAAAAAAATAAAAAAAAAAATAAATAATGGTCTATTTCATAATCAATGTTATAACTTTAAATTTGATGTTTTCGAATATCTATAAATCTGTTTTTTTTTTAGTAACTGAATTGGTAAAATGAAAGACGCCTCAACCTACCACTACAATATTTCAAAGCTCTAAAAGCTTATTAAATTTTTGCACATTCTCCAAAAAAAAAAAAAGAGAACGGTTGGGATTTATAATAATTAATTCGACTAAAATATCATTGTCATCAGATGTACAGACGAATACAAATTCGTCTAAAATAGAAACTTCATTGGACCAACACCAAGTAGCATTTAAATGTATAGGGTGGTTCATCAATCCAAAACCCTACACATAGTTTGATCTTTCCAATTAATTTTCATATTGGTCCATCACACAACTACATGTTAACATAGTTAACCATTTTCCAAGCAAAATGAAAATATATTAATGTTTAGTTTGTAAAATAAATTATAAATGGACTTATGGGGTTGCATGTATATATGTGTTTTGTGAAGCATATATATATGGATATATATGATTTTTAAGCTACATCAATTAATTAGCAACAGTTAATGATTAGTAGAAACAATAATTAAAGCGGTTAAAATGGTGTAGGTGGCTATCGGTATTCTCATTTGGAGAGAGTTGGCACAACAATCACCATGCATTCGAGTCATCTGCGAGACAAGGCTTGGAATGGTGGCAAATCGATATCTCATGGTACATTGTTCGGCTTCTCGAGATTATCGGTTTAGCTACTGATGTCAAGCTGCCTTCAGAGAGTCAACGACGTCGTATGGCTATAGCTCGTTGAAGATGTGAGGAGGATATGATTTTCAAGCTAGCTCTCGATCGTCTTGATCACGTACTTTTAGTTAATGTCTCTAAGCTAAGTACGTTTAAAGTTTTATGGAAAACGTAGATCTGTAATATTGTGATGTGTGAGGGTTCCCATGTTGTGGTGTGTGTTACAAGTATACCCAGCTTGCTTAATTAAAATGTTTTGGTTTTCGTTCAAACCAATCTTAATATGCGCGTAATCAAAGGTATCCTAATTTTAATTTTACTTGGCTTATATATGGTTCATGCCTTATGATATCTTGCCGTATTTTACTCTATTGGTAAATATGGTCAATCTTTTGTAAAGAAGAGACTAATTAATTGGTCACTTTCCTCAACTATTTACGCCAGTAATTTTTTCAAAAATTGGCCTTTAATTTTTTAAAAATAAATTAATTGGCCCTGAATGCATATGTTTGAAGGACTTATATCACAGGTCTGCCTTGCCCTACTACAATAAGCCAATGATAAAAACATTATTAATACACGAATATTTAACAGTTAATATTTCTTTCAATATCAAAAGGGATTCCAAAAGAAACATATAAGTACATAAGTTTAATTTTGTTGGAAGGTTAAATTTATTAACAAATAGTTTGATATTATAGTGTTGATGTCGATCTAAAGACCAAGTTAACAAGAATGTCATATTTAATTTACATTTCATTATATATCTTGTTCATGTATGACTAATTCTCTTCATGATGTGATCATACTGCGTCTGGATCAAATTATTACACTACAAATAAACGGGAATATTTTTACCTTCTATTTATTTTTTGTTTAATTAACCAATTGTAAAATCATCATTTTACGTCTGCAATATATATATATATATATATGCCTTAAAAACGAATCAAAACTAGTCACAAAAATACATTTTACAAAACCTTCGACGTAAAGAGCTATCAAAAGAGGTGTATATAATGACGTAAAAGCATTCATAAACCTTATATTAAAACAAAAACAAACTATGTCGAATTCATACATGTGTTATTATGCGTATATCTTAATTCCCGCACTAACCAATTAAACCAAATCGATCGCGACCGTTACGCTTACTATTAACAAATATGTTTTCTCAAAAACAAGCAAATCACATGACTTGTTTCTTGTCAAACTAATTCCTCATTTTTGAGGCAAGACAATGACTATAGGTGATTATGTGCAGGTTCCTTGTTTCGTTGTAAGTAGTGATGATCACTCAAATCCACCGAAACAATCCGTAATCACCACATCATGCATTATTAAGCTTATCTCCTATATAAACATATCTTTCTCAAACATATGTTAACTCCATATCTCAAAAACCTGTCCGATGGGTGATGCTACTAAGAACGATGGTTCTAGCCAAAACAAAGCGGTGCGCAAGGAAAAAAGAGCGTTGATTTTCCGGAAATGGACACTAAACGATGTTTTGAGGACTTCAGCAGTTTTGGCCGTGCATCTGTTGTGTGTCCTGGCTCCGTTTAACTACAAATGGGAAGCTCTTGTGTTTGGTGTGATTTTCGCCGCAGTGGCTAATCTCAGCATTACATTCTCCTATCACAGGAACTTGACACACCGGAGCTTTAAGCTTCCCAAATGGCTCGAATATCCCTTCGCTTATTCTGCCCTTTTCGCTCTTCAGGTAAATATCGTGTTTTTTTTTTTTCTTTTTTGTCGACAATCGAATAAAACCTAACCTAAATATATAATAAAAAGTTGACAATTTTCTTTTTTTTTTTGCAGGGTCATCCAATAGACTGGGTGAGCACACATAGGTTCCATCACCAGTTCACCGATACGTACCGTGACCCACATAGCCCTATCGAAGGATTCTGGTTCAGCCATGTCTTTTGGATCTTCGACACAACCTATATGATAGAAAAGGTAATATAGCGTTCAAAATCTCTACAAATCCGATTTATATGATCATGACAAAAGATTAATTTATAACGGACAATACAAATAATGTGATAACAGTGTGGTGGAAAACGTAACAACGTGATGGACTTGAAGCAACAATGGTTCTACAGATTTCTTCGCAACACAATTGGCCTCCACATCGCGGCATTTTGGACCCTCGTCTATTTCTGGGGTGGTCTACCTTACCTTACATGCGGCGTGGTAAAATCTCGTCTTTTATTTTTGTGCAGTAAAAACGTATGAAATTGGACTACTCATTTCGGTTTATGAATAATTTCTCAAATAATAATAAAAAGTTTGTGTTATGTGTATTCCATTATTCATATGACCTATTCGTCAACTGGTCTTTTATATTTGTCACAAAAGGGTATTGGAGGAGCAATCGGTTTCCACGGGACTTGGCTCATAAACTCGGCATGTCATATCTGGGGCTCGCGAGCGTGGAACACCAAGGACACATCTCGTAACATTTGGTATATCTACCCAATATATTCCTTAATTTTAGAAACAGCAGGACATTCTTGTGTCTATATCTTAGACATGTAAATGAACCTTAAACACGACTGATCGATACTGAGTAATTGCGTAATGTTGCAGGTGGCTAGGGCTATTCACGATGGGAGAGAGCTGGCATAACAACCACCATGCCTTTGAGGCGTCGGCTAGGCACGGACTGGAGTGGTATCAGATAGACATTACTTGGTACCTCATTCTGTTCTTTCAGGCTCTCGGTTTAGCCACCGATGTCAAATTGCCTTCCGAAGCTCAGAAACGCAAGTTGGCTTTGGCTCGTTAATATCATCTCTAGTTCTATCTAGCTATTTCGTTTTTAACCTTGTATTTTTCTACATTATGTACTCATCGTTGATTTCTATTGTGCCAGTAAACTGTTGAGAATAATATGTTCTAGTGAACTTGTAAACCTAGTCAATTCAAACACCTTAATTTTTTAGTACATTTTAAGCTGTATGAATAATGAAAACCAATATCACTTTATCTTAAAACTTATAGAGTAATGAACCTCGAGAGCTAGATGAGTTCAGAAGATTTAGTCTGGTAAAATTACTCTGCGACTTAGACTCTTTCTTGGATATTTCAAAACTATTTCAAACTATATATATATATAACACACACACACACACAAAAATATGTTATCTTCATGAGGATCATATTGTACATGACTCGATCAAGTTATCACAACAAATTATAAAAAAAATGGGAATAGTTCTTACAAATTTTTATTTTACATTTTNAAATTTTTTTTTTACATTTTTTTTTTTTTTTTTTTTTGTAAAGCATGAAGGGTTTGGACTTGGCCCTAATCCATCCCTAGACCCAAGACCAGCCTTCGATAATACCTTAGGGGCACAAGGGGACCAACCTCATTTCATCCCGTGGTGTTATAAAAAAATTTCTTCATCGAATATTTACCAAATCTTTAAAACCATCGATTATGTTATGTTTAAAATTATTATACTCACGATAGTATAATTTTAAGAAGATACAATTAATTAAAACTAAGCATATTAATTAATATAGAAAACATTTTACAAAAAAAAAAAACCTTAAACGTAAAAGAGCTATCAAAATGATGTTGCCATGTTGTGTTGATGAAGTACTTAATTAGCTAATGTCTAAGTACGTACAAAGTTTTTGTAAAACGTAAGATTTTTTTTAATATTGTGATGTTGATTGACTTGCATATTATAAAACATTGATGGAGGATAATTTTGCAAAACTTTGCCATTCTGCATAAAACCTCGTTTTTATATCAACAGTGGTTCCGCAAGAAATATATAATTAACCAAATAAGTTTTTTTTTTTTTTTTGTGTGTGTGTGTGTGTGGAATGTTAAATTTATTAACAAATAGGTTTGATAGTGTTGATGAGTTCACCTGGCCTGCATATATATCTGATCATCAGATTCTGATGCCTATAAAGACCAAATTAACAAGAATGTCAGATTTACTTTTCATTATCTTGTTCATGTAAGTAATCATGTATGACTAATTCTCTTCATGATAGGATTATACGGTGCCTGGATCAAATTGTTACAAACAAAATTCAGAAGGAATATTTCTCTATTTTCTTTTATTCAACGAATATTTTTTCAGGTAAATATACAATATTATTATTATTATTTTTGTAAAAGAAAAATCATTTTTATGCTATTGCTTACAATTATTATATGAAATGACATTTTAATTTAAAAATGATGCAGAGACTTAATTAAAAACGAATCAAAAGTAGTCACATCCTATCCTATATATAATAGAAGAAGGGACTCTCTCCCATCACGACACCTAGCATGCCACATAAGCCACTCCCCTTCCACATCGATCAGATTACTCACATCCACGTCTACCAAATCTTTGCCACAAAACGACGCCGTATTCTCATTGGCCTTAAAAGAGGCGATTTGTCTCGACAAATCTGATATAAAACTACCTTTTGCAGATAAAGAACATGATATTCCTCATAGTTTCCTTAAATAGTTCATATAAATTAGAGCAATTGCAAGCATTGGCTACAAATTTATATTATGGTCGTTAGTGGAATCTTCATTGATTTTTTAGTTTATGGATTAGCTGAACCTTGGTAAATTGTTAAGAATATATAATACTAGTGGTTGATCCGCGCTACGCGCGGGATGTATGAATTAGAAGATAATTTATATATGTTATTTGTCTGTTATTATACGTTCCTTGTTTTTTTTAAAGTATTTTTGAAATAAAATTGGATTAGAAATTCGATTCGTTATTCAATTTAATATTATGATTGTTTATATATTTCCTTAATCCATGTTAATCCTTCTTATTTTTTACTATTATAAGAATTTGTATTTTCTTTTGTTTAAAAATAAATAAAGATCGAGTAAGTGCATTTTAGGATTTGGAATGCCAAAGTGATGGAGATATAGTGTGAATAAGATGATGAATAACTTTGGTTATTTGCATGTCATTATATGTCCATTCCATGTTCTGTTAAATTTTTTTTTTTTATGTGTTATTATTTGACCTCTTGATCTTTTATAATTATTTCTAGAACGAAGTTCTCACAAAATTTGAATTTATTATTTAGGTTAATATCGTGGTTGTTATTTTATTTCTTTAGGCGAACTTAGACGTTTTAGTGTTTTATTATTTTAAAAATGTGTATGTGTTGTTTTTATATAAATAAATAAGCTTATTAATCTTTTTAAAAAAAATACATGAGTATTTTAATACTCGTATTGAAACATAATTTGAAACGATATTTGGGTAGATAGTATGTGGCATATATCTATCTAAATAATGTTTACAAATTTGGCCATCTTTTTGTAGTAATAGCAGTTATTGCATTGTCTGTTGACCCGGTTGATATTGCGTCTGCATTCGACTGCTCGGTTTGCTCTCAATGTTGTGATGTATAGATTTTTTTCTCATCACCCTTATTCCATGTAAATCTATNTTTTTCTCATCACCCTTATTCCATGTAAACCTATTTTATTGTTTCTCCAAAAATTTTCCACAGTTTCTTTGTTTGTTTTCCAATCCAGTTTGTCGAGATATGGTTTTCCCTCGTAAATTACTCCCCTACATAACAAAGTTATTCCGTAAAGGTAAATAGCATTTTCATAAGAACCTTGAGCGGCT
>OVAF01002358.1:0-16208 GCA_900406245.1 Odontarrhena argentea | reverse complement strand
TGATGATGAAATCGTCTGCCCTAATAACCTTTATATAGGGGAGACATTTCATCAATTTCAGAAACCCTAAAAGCCCAAGGCCCAAAAGCCCAACGACACGTGTGTCGATCGACACAACCTTTGTGTCGATCGATGCACTTGGCTTTGTGTCGATCGGCACAACCTTTGTGTCGATCGACACTCTCTTTTTCCCATCTGAAACTTCCCAGTTGCTTAGGTGTGTGACCCTATAGGATCATGTAAAGCTGGTAATGGGTTCTCTTAACCCATAAGTCATGAGCGGCTTCTAGCAAAGCATCATGATTACCCAGATCACATGACTGTAACAATCTCGATCCAACAACTATGTCTGAGTCATACACAGTGTGATTTCAGGACAACTTCCCTTCACCCTTATCCTTGTCCACATCATTAGTTAGTTGAAATTTGTTCAAGGCTCACCGTGGTCTTTTGTGCTATAATGTTGTCCCCGCTTTAGCTAGAGTAGCTTTAACTCTGAATTATATAACAAGTCACTCATTACCCTTAGCCAACATCATGTATTGTCTCATACCTTTGAGAACCTCCTCCGCTATCCTTGGCTTTCTTGTTTCCGTATTAATTCCCCTAGATGCCCCTTAACAACTAAACAAATAGGGTCTTTTGGTTTAATTTTAACCCATAATTTCTTCTTCTATGGTATTGACTTATTCTCCTTCCCCACCTTTTCCTGTTCAAGCTTCTTAATTCTCAAGGGACACTTGTTTTGATCATGAGTACGGCGTTGGCAAGTGAAACACCTCTTTTGGAATCTCTCAAAGTGAAAAAGGACAGTTTGTGAGCCTCCTCGTGGTAGATTCACAACCTTGGATCTTCTGAGAGGTCTAGAGGCATCAAATTTGGCATGTACCGTGACATAATCTTTTTTATGTGGTTTATCCAAGTCAAAAAGCCACATACATTACTTCTCCTATAATGTCTCTAAGCGCCATAATAGCAACAATATTACGATGGTGGATGGGTATGTATAGCTTTGGACTCATGCTAGCACAAACTCTAAGTAGTTAAGAGGAGAATTTGCGATCCATCAGTCAATCGCCAGCCCCCGTTCATAAAGGTATGGACTCCCACACAAAATATCTCTTCCATATAGTTGAACTGGAAGCTCTCAACTGAGAGAGCAATTCCTCTTATTACTTTGTCATATAATTGTCACTTCCTTGACATATCTAAGGATAAATTCGCCATCTTTTGGGAGTCTAGCTAGGTTGAGCAAACGACTCACAATGCTTATGGAATTCATTTTTGTCAAAGAGAACTCTGATAGAGTTGAAATATCAAAAACGTACATCCTCTCTATTAAGACTCGATTGATTGCACCAAACATATCACATTTCTTTGGAGATTTGGTTCGAACCCACACTGTAGCGTGCATGTTTAAAATTAAAACCAAAGGAAAGAATAAAAAGAATTAATCACACTCGACCTCTATTCCTGAATAGAGAAATACTTGAATTGAAAAGAATGCTCCTAAACCAAAAAGAGAGAGACCTGAGTAATTTTATTTTGCTGAAGAGATTGTTAAAACGAGTGGGCCAAATCCATGTCCCATTTCCAAATTATATGACTATTACTGTACAGTGAGCACACAAGCGTATTTCAGCATATAACGTAAGAGGCCTAAATAGCGGAGGCAAAACAAAAAGCCCATAAAACAGTAGACGTTTCCCATCTTGAGGTAAAGCAAATCTGGTAGCAAGTTCTAGGTTTTTCTGCTAGTTGCAATGGCGGCGAGAAATGCTCTTCTTCGATACCTTAGAGTCAACGTCAATCCGTCAGTTGTAAACCCTCGAGAATCTGCACTCCCTTTCGGCCTTCTCCTTCGCCGTTTCTCGGAGGAAGTTAGAGGCTCCTTTCTTGACAAATCTGATGTCACGGATCGCGTTCTCTCCGTCGTCAAAAACTTCCAGAGAGTCGATCCCTCTAAGGTATCGTCTTTGCTATGATTAGATCAACAAAAGCTGAGACTCAGATTTAGCCACTTTAGGTGATTGTTGCAATGCTGATACAGTTGTTTCACATATCTGCATCTACATTACAACCTTTTCAATAGTGATGCCTCTTGTCTTAAAAGACAGGAATAACAGGTGTTTCTGTGAATTCCTGTTTTGTCCATTGTACATTGACGAGTTTCTAAAGTGCATTTGACTGGTTTAATTCTTTTTATCACCATCTTGTGGCTTTGCTTAGGTAGCCTTTTCCAAAGTTTCTTCAGCAACACAAACTTGTACAAGAGGGTCTTATAAAATTCTACTTTTCTAGCACGCAGTATAGTATCAACTTTGAGCTGAATCATAATTTGTGCATCTTTACTTTAGGGTGTTTGCATAGCTCTTAATTGCCTTTCTTGCATGCTTAGAGCCTGTATCCCATCTACTCATTTGTTACCTATAGTGCTTTCTTGTCTGCTTTGAACTCGGTGGTAATGGTTTTTCTTGTCGTTGCAGGTGACACCAAAAGCCCATTTCCAAAATGACCTCGGCTTGGACAGTCTGGACAGTGTGGAAGTTGTTATGGCACTCGAGGAGGAATTTGGGTTTGAGATCCCTGATGAGGAAGCAGACAAGATTCAGTCCATCGATCTAGCGGTTAAGTTTATTGCTTCTCATCCTCAGGCTAAGTGAATGTAAAACAAACCCTTCAGCATGCCTCGCTGTGTCTACAGATTTGGTTAGCTCAATAAGAAGAAAAAAAGCAAACATATTTTTTTTTTCTTTTGGTTTTCCTGAGAATGGAGAATTGTTTTTTGCTCTACCTTGGTATTGTTATGTATTAGATGCGTTTCTGCATGATTTGCTTTAGACACTCGATGCATTGTGATGATCCTTGAAGTATTGCAGGCTTGTGTCCCTCAAAAATACTCATTTACATACTGTTTCGATGCATCATGCTTTTATATCCTCGGGTTCTTTTAACTTAATCATCTGAACACACTACAATTATATACCTTCGGGTTCTTTTAACTTAATCATCTGAACACACTACAACTTTTGTCACTACCAACTCATAGCCAGTCTCAGTTCATAATTAAGTAAAAGTTCTACATGTGCACATTCTTACGTACAGTAAAATAAAGAGTTCACAATATCTTGTTAAGCACCATAGTTCTTTAAACACGAAAACACGTCATGAAACCTCTAGTTGACAAAGTTCATCAAGTTCGAAGATTTTTGATTTCCCATTTGTTGCGTACAAACAAAACTGATCGAGGACTATAGTTAAAAGATAAATAAAACCAAATAATGTAAATATTGTTTAAGTGAAGACAGTGCTGAAGGACATGAGATCTGTTGAATCTTCTCATCTCTTACCAGCTGCAGCTGCAACAGCATAATAAAAAAAATCAGATTAAATCTTGTAACTCACTTCATACACTCTTACATATCTCACTATTTCCACAGCTGCAAAGATAGATAGCCCTACAAATATGTAAATGAATTCACTAGTGTCCTACTAGGATCATAATATTTTTTTAAAACGGAATTTGGTCATCAAAATTGCAACCTGGTCGAACTGTGATAAGTCTGGGAAAACTAACAGTGGAATCATCTTCTCCTGACAGGTTGCTGCACTTGTGCACCTCCTGCCTGTCCACCTGGTTGTTCCTCAGCCATATTTGTTGCTTGTGTTACGGCGTTCATCACAACTAGTCCCAACGGTATTAAATACATCCACTGGCATATCACATAAGATATTTACATTAAGACCTACAACACAAGGGATAATAATAAAAAGTCTATTGTGTTACTCACATATTTCGCCCAAAATGTTCTCTCTGGTGGTGGTTCAACTTCTCCCTCAGCATTCTCACCACCTAGAATCTCCTCAGTGAATATTGGGGTTCTGTGAAACAATCAGGTAAGGATGAGAAAAAAAAAAAAAGGTTCTACAATAATCAGCTAAGGAATGGAGTAAAAGGTTCATGGCTATGACTAGATGAATAGACCAAAAGATTGGTGCCACACAGAACATATTTAAAATATAGATGTGCAGATTTGTGCAAAACTACACCATTTGATGCAAATACACACAATAATTGTTCTACCTTGGTGCTTGCTCACTGCTCTTCAGAATTGTGTGGGAGTTGAAAGACCATTTTGCTGGCTATAGTACGCAAAAAGAAAAAAGAAAAAAGAAAACAACAACAATAATTAGATCATATAGATAATCAGAAGCTCCTACAATAATGCAACCTTCTTCATTCGTAAATTCAGGTTGTCAGTGACAAGAAATGTTCTAGAACCCGAGGTGGAATCTTTAGTAAAAAATAACTTTTGTTGACTTAAAGACCCCAGCACTCCAACTCTATCTATTCAAGGAAAAGGTAAAACTCGTATCACCCAAATATTGTTCTTCCATTCAAACCAAACTCCTCTTATATTAAAAAGCCAACACGACTCGCACACAAACTCACAAAACATGGCGGTAGACACCTCATGCTAGTCACTCCAAACCATACCGAAAGTCACACAATTGTCATTTACTAGGACCATGGAATATATGCGGATCTATCAACATATAAGAGAATGCTAACATGATTAATACAGTACATCACTGGTGTACATAGTTCACTAGTACATTGGAATACAGACAGAAGGAAAAGGAAGAAAAGTCCATGTTCTAAGTTAGAGTTTAAAATAAAAGAGAAAGAGTCTTCACTCACAAGTTTGAACTGCCGAGGATATGGACAGGCGCCAGGAGAACCATAACTAACTGCTAAGATGTTGGCACCTTCCTACAAGAAAGAGACAGTAAAACAAGTTAGCAAATCGAATGGAACACTATTCATTGTCCCAACCTTCTGTGTCATTGAGCTCAGAAAGGTTTATATAGCAAAAAAGGCATTACCATGTGTATAATGAAATGCTCATCCAAGCCATCCCGCGGAAGACATCTCTGTAATCAAGCATGTATATGGTTAAATAATAAAGCAGGAGAATACAAGAAGGAGACTCAAAAGGAGGGCATTGACTTACAGCTCTGACTGATGCGATGACAAACTCTTTCCCTGGTGGAGTGATGACATTGGATGGAAGTCTAATCCTATAAAAGTCGTCTCCTTGCAGAAGATTCTACAAAGGGCATTAGATAACTGAAAACGAGAAGAAACTGGAGGAAGATGTAGAATAATTACTTTGAAAGTATCTTTCTCTTCCTCAGAGAAACCATTCCTAGAGAATCGCAGCTTGGTAAGTGTCTGCATCAACCAAGATCAAGGTTAGTTGATTGGTTGAGCAATATAGATCATGTGAATTAAGATTAGAGGCAAACCTTTCCGCCATGGCTCCAGGTCTTGAGGCGAGCGGAGAAAGTGCCGGCGGGGGAGAAATCAGAGTCGCCGAAGGCATGTTCGAGAGTGAATTGGACCTTGGAATCCAAATCGGGATCCGAGTACCTTTTGCGGATGGTGGGAGTCTGCTGCGGGGAAGAAGAGGTAGATTGGGGCTTAGCTCCTTCCAGCCCAAACTCATCGTCGTCGACGAGGAGCTCGTCTGATTGGAAAGCAAGGGCCGACGACAAGACAAGACAGCAAAGGAAGAAGAAAAGGGTCAGCTTCTTCGCCATTGTAGATCAGCAGAGAGAGAGACTTGCAAAAATAATAAGTCCGTGTTTTTTTCTTTCCGATCTGTTTGGTTACATACATATCTCCTAGATAAAGGGAAATTTACATGCCTCTATAACATTGCGACTAGCTTTTCACAGCCCAAACTTTGTTAATGTCCAATTTTATATTTTAACTAACATATTTTATTTAACACATAGCTATGCAGATTTGATAACCTGATCTAGGGGTGGGCGTTTCGGTTTTCGGTTCGGTTACGGTTCGGTTTTTTTCGGTTTTTCGGGTTTTCGGTTTTATAAAATCTCAACCCATATGTAAACCGTTTATATTTCGGTTGGGTTCGGTTCGGGTTCTTCGGTTTTTCGGTTTTTTGGTTTTACAAAAATTCAAACCATATCGTAACCGTTTGCATTTCGGTTCGGTTCGGTTCCGGATTTTTTCGGTTTATATTTCATAATATCAAAAGAAAAAAAAAGTTATTGATAAAATTTCAAAAATTTAATAGAGTTATCAAAAGTTCAAAATAAAAATAATTAAAGCAACATAAACAAAACTTGACCAGATAAAAAAAAAAAACTTTAAAATAACAAAATATGATAAATTGTAAACGAAAACACGAAAAAATATAAATAGTATAATCACACTTACATATATTAATAATAATATTATGATATTTTTTCTAAAACCCGAAAACCCGAACGGTTTTACGGTTTTAAACCGAACCGAAACCGAAACCGAAAGAATTTTAAAATGGTAACCAAACGGGTTTATTGGTAAAACCGAAACCGAACCGAAACACCTAATTACGGTTCGGTTCGGTTTTATTCGGTTCGGTTTTTATGCTCACCCCTAACCTGATCCATCTGATGAATTCAAATTTCAACCCAACAAAAATCTAATCCGACCCGAGTTGTTTGTCTGTAGTGTCAAAAACTCGTGAAAAAGAGAAAAATCCTCAATCGACAAAAATTATAAATCCCCAAAATTGCTTCGCTCAAATCCCAAGTATCACATCTATCCGACTCATTAACTTATATCATGCATTATGCATTTAAAGGACTAAATCTCGGATGTGATGATGTCGGTTCTCAGTGGACTTACCACTTGCCAGTAAAACGATGGTCATTTTACCAACGACATGATGCTTAATCTTAAGAATTCATTATTTTTCAAAAACAACTTTCACCGCCAGATTTTATTTTTCACTGACTCTTTTTAGCCAGAAGATTTGATTGCCGATGTAACTGCAGTTAAGATGGCATAATGAGATGGGGAGAAGGATGAATCAAAAATAAATACAGTGATTGGATAAGGAGAAGTCTTTGAGACTGAAGACAAAGACTCAGGTGGAGAGACGATGGGTGCGTGGAGGGTGAATCCCCGAGAGTTTTACAAGGCATGACTTCTAACTTGTTTAGTAAGCTTCTTTCCCAAGTTGGGAAAGACACTTTTCTCAAAGTTGTAGCATTAACCCTCCATGTGCACGTTATGAGTTGTTTTCAAGCTTCCTAAAACCACTTGTGATAGCCTTTCAAATGCTATGGTTTCTTTTTGGAAGAAATTTCTTAGAAAAAAAACAAAAGATTCAATGGATCAACTAGGATAGCTTATGCCTCTCTTTAGAAGATGGTGTTCTAGGCTTTAGATATTCATCTTTTTAATCATGATTTATTAACAAAGCATTCTTGGAGACTAATCAATGATCCATATTCTCTTTTTTCAAGGTTTTTCAAGAGCAGACATTATCCAAATGATGATTTCTTTTATGTTTCTAAAGGAAGGATGCCTTTTTATGGTTGGACTAGTATTTTCTTTGGTAGAGACCTTTTACGAAAAGGCTTAGTTAAACAAATTGGCAATGCCTCTAATACTCCTTGGAGAAAAAACACTTTCTTCAACTTAAAATCTCAAAGTTTCAGCCTTAATTGATCCAACCACAGGGCATTGGGATCTGGCCTTCTTACATCATCACTTCTTTGATCATGACATCTCTCTAGTTTCTCAGATTCATCCTATGATAAACAAAGAAGACTTATGGATACGGGTGTCAGACGGGCCGACCAGCACCCAAATAGGCCAAACCGCAGCTGGCCATTTTCTCTCTTCTGCCCAAACGGGCTGGTCCGCACGGACCACGGGTCGCAAATACAAGACCCAAGCCCGCCCCGCCATATTATGCGGGTCGGCCCGCGGGCTCAAACAGGTCTGTTAAACTCTTATGGTTTCATCTGTCAAAACCTTATTCTTCTCGGTCAAAACCATATATTCCAATGAAATCTATTAGAGTTACAGGTTTATTGATTCAAACTGTTATAAAACTCGATGTGAAAGTGTTTCAGAAACATGTTAATTCCCCAGTCGCACTTTGCAATATCACTTTGAATGTCTAAATAGATAGAAAAGACAAGTTATAATGTTTTAAGAGAGGAAGGACATGTTTCGAAAAAATTTTGAATGTTTAACAGAGAGGAAATACGTTTTCGAAATCAAGTCTAAGTGTTTTGACAAACATAAAAACATGTTTCAAATAAGTTGATCACAGAATCATGTTTGGATATTTAAACGGAGAGGAAATCATGATTTGAATCAAGTTCGAATGTTTAACAGAGAGAAATTACATTTTTGAATCAAGTTTGAATGTTTTAACAAAGATAAAAGACATTTTCAAATCAAGTTTGAGTATTTTAACAACATGAAAACATGTTTCGAATTAAGTTTGGATATTTTAAAAGAAAGAAATTACATTTTCAAATCAAGTTTAAACGTTTTAACAAGTGAAAAAGACATGTCTTAAATCAAATTGATCAAAATCAAGTTTGTATGTTAAAACAAAGAGTAAAAACATGTTTTAGTATCTCAGTCAATAAGCAGGCGGACTGGCCCGCAAGCCCGCAGATTTTTTGTGGTCTTACCTGTCTGAACCTGCAACCCAGGCGGACTGACCCGCTAGACCCGCTATCTGCCGGACTTCTATTTGGAGGCCCAAACCCGCACCGCAAGTGGGCCATACGATATGGAAGCACACACATGGAGGTGCTTACTCAGGTGGCTCTGGTTTTTGGTTAGCTAATTAATAAAGAAAAGGTTTCAACTGTTCATCCTAGGTGTGGGCATTCGGGTTCGGTAATTCGGGTATCGGGTTTTCCGGTTTATGAATATACTACCCAGTCGGGTTTTCTAAAATTACGGATCGGGTTCGGTTTGGTATTGTTCGGGTTCGGGTTGGGTTCGGATTTTTAGTTGAAAACCGAAATTTCTAGAATTTTTGTTCGGTTTGGTATTAGTCTGAAAAAAAAAACCCGAAAATTTAGAAACAAAAACCCGAAAATACATGGAAACCCAAAGAAAATAAAAAAAATCAATGAAAAACCAAAAATTCCCAAAAAAATCGAATACACAAGAAACCAATAACTATTCATACACTTGCAACATAAAATCATTTACATATTTAATAAAAAAATATTACAAATACCGTATATAGTCATATACCCAAATTGAACCCAAAAAAAAAAAACTATAATATTGTTTAAACGATATGAAAATACCAGATGTTAAATCTAAATGTTTAATAGTTAATTTATAATTCGGCTATTTTGGTTATCCATTCGGTTTTCGGTTCGGTACGGATTCGGGTTCGGTTTTTCGGATTTAAAAGTTTAGAACCCATTCGGATAATTTTAAAACTCGGGTTCGGATTCGGTTCGGGTAATTTCGGGTCGGGTTCGAATTTATTTTCGGGTTCGGGTTTTTGGCCCACACCTAGTTCATCCCTTTGCTTCTCAAAGACCAGTACTTAATACACTCAAAAGTTCAGTCTGGTCCATTCCTACCAATTACATAATTGAAAAAGTGTTGGCAATGCAGTGTCTCTACCCTCTCGTAATCATATGGTTTCCTCTGCGTTTGAAGATTCACCATCAAACTGATAATATTATATTTATTTTCCTTAATTCATTTTGCATTTTGCATTTTGCATGTCCAGTAAGAAAGTACTCCCTTCTTCGTTGTGTACCTAAAATGTTAAGTTTGCAGGCAACACCCGTGGATTTTCATGAGAAGCCGAACTCACAAAAGACAAAACTATAAAATGGCATTTAAAATAGGTGGATATTTACTTTACTTATTACCCATATGCTTTTGGCCTCTTTCCACAAGAAACAAGATTAGTTTTACAGAATGATCTTAACCAATTACAACTTCCCATGCCTAAAACTCGTTAGCTTTCCTTCGTAGTTCATTTAACTCGCTCTCGATCTCCGAGTCCTTGAATGGGTATCTCGTGCTTGCTGCGACGGTGCTTCTCCCTGGAGGCAGCTCTCCTTTCTGCTTCATATAAGATAAACAGCAAATAACTATGAGTAGTATGTATTACAATCTCTAACTCAGAGTGAAGTAAGACAGTTCTTTTTTATGTTAGTAGTAGAATAGGATATAGTCAAAACGGAAACAAAAGAGAGTAAGGTAAACACGGAAGTTCTTCGGGGAGGTATGGTTGTTTTATCTGTTCTCAGTAACCAATTGCTGCTAAGATCTATACTTGAGAAATAAAATTAATTATTTCAGTTCACTGGAAGCATTTAAACATGCAGAACCCATCTGGCTTTTCAGACAGTAATATGGAATGTCATAGCTTGAGAGCTCGATATTTTAGGGAGTCATGAGATCATAAACTAAGGAACCTATATGATTACTAAAGTAGAACAAACCTTAGAACTTCCAGACAACTCTTTCTTCAAGTTTGCAAGATCATCATCCACAGAAGAAGTTTCAAGCATTTGGAACTGCAAGTCAAAAAGAAGAACGAGATAATCTCAATATGGTTCTATACAAAGATATTTCTCCTACCACAAAAAGTCCCTTTTCAGCTCAAATAAAAACAATCAAACATATACAGTTAACCAGGTTGGCCTATCCTCTCATAGCCATAAATAAAATGTTAGACGAAGCAGCAAACTTACCCCAATCAACGGAAGATCATACCTCAAACCAATTGAAAAAGAAAGAACCTCGTGCTCATTTAAATACTAAGACAAGATAGACAACAAACCTTTCCCTCAAGTTCATCAGTTCCAATTTGAGTAAGTGCATCTGCTTCAGACTCCATAGCCATCACTGCAAAGCACTTTCTAGACTTTATCCACTACCAGAATAGTCATACATAAATGAAAGACGAATGTGGAGTATTTCATGACTAAAATTCCATCTGCAAAATCTGATATAACTCAGATATTTACAGAAAGGGCAAGGGGAATATTCGTGCAGGGACTAACATAAATCAACCCCCTCTTGAAAAGGAAGAAAAAGTTCATAGTTCACCATAACATAAACAAATTGCTAGAAATAGCCGAAAAAACACTTATCCAAAATTATGACACTCTTTTACCTAAACAAGAAAGGATTCCACTAGTTTATCTTTTTCTCTGACATTGCATTGCACACATTATATTAGCGTCCCGGTGTTTTGTATGTGGTAACTGCAACACTAATTTCACAACCACGTTGCCCAGAATCTGAAGCACCGCTTCTCATCTCACCCTATTACATAAGTATCAAGTAATCTAGCATCCGAAGGGAAAGTAACTCGTCTCTGGAAAAATATATCCTCTACTTACTTTCAAAGACTGAATATGTATATCATACATCTCTTCCTAACGATAGGCCACACCTCAAATTTTGACTAATTACTCTCCCTGATGCATAAGACAAGTTTCATAAGTTTACTCAATTTGGAGGATCAAGCGATCTTACCTTTCTCCTCCATTTTCTCAAAAGCTGAAAGAGCACCACTTGTGTTCACTGTCCCTATCATCTCTTGCACTTTTGTTGCAGTCCTATCAAAATGAAAAAGGGATTGGGACAATTTATAAATCGAGAAGAAGCATTCCATATGGACTTGGTTTCCATAAAATATGCAATGAAGGGTAATAGGGAAATGGTACAAACTTAGCAGTGCGAGCACGTGCAAGGAGGGTATCTTTCTTTGCTTTTGCCTCTTGTATCTTGCTCTCCAAGAGCTGCAAAGTAAAAGGGCAACGACAAACATGTAAACTCAATTTTCTATGAACCAAACTTCGTCCTAAGCACTTTCAGAAGGAATTAAAAAAAAGGGAAAGCATTATCTGCTTCGGCAAAAGGATGAATACAGGAAAACAGATAATAATTTGAATTATCTTACATTATGTCCATACAGCGTAGAAGATAGTTAAAATTATTATCATATCTCTAAGCCAATCTCTTGTATTGGTGGCATGAACAAAATCATGTTTACATGATTCTTTGTTTTGTCTACTAATTGATTGATAATAAATCCATTTCATTATAGCCATAAAGAACCCCAGCGCTTAAAGTGAGCAAAAATGTAATGAAAAAACTGGTAATAACTAACCCTTGTGTTTGAAACAAGATTGTCAACAACACCTTTCTGCTGATCTAGTTGATTTTTCAGAGCACTAGCGCTGTCCTGTTAAGATAAAATGTGAACAAATAATCAACAATAACTCCAAAACCAAAAAATTTAGGCTGATAATATATATATTTTTTTTAATGTAACTTATAAAAGTTAGACAATGCATGAGTTCAAGAGACTCGAATAGTTAATGGAAAGGTATCAGCACGAAAAAGATGAAGATATTTGAGGCATTTGTAAAGGTTATACGAAACCACATAATCAGATGACTGAAAAAATCCATATCTGTTGCCAAAATAACAGCATATCAAAGAAACACAGAAGGTTTGTTATTGACTGTATCTGCAGTGCCAAGTAAGTCCAAATTCTTATTTGTTCTGCGACTGAAAAAGAACAGTCAACATCCTATAATGTAGAAACACAGAAGAGCATAGGTTGGCTGCATCCATAGTGTTACATATGTCTGCAATCTGTTTCGTTCTGATACTGAAACAACCTTAACAAATAAGATATTGCAGAAGCATACTCAACACTGCCAAGTTCTGTCGCGTCTAAATGGATTAACAGAATGTAAACATTTCAAAAACTATCTGAAGTTACCTAAGGAGTCATGAGGAGAATTACTCTATACTTAGACTTCTAAATCTTTTACTTTCTACTTTCACCACCTCCTTTCAGAACTTTGAATAAAACCTAAAGGCTAGCCTCAACGAACTCGCAGTGTCAAACAATCAGGTCCCAGGCAGGCACACTTAAGAAACAGAAAAGTGGAGAATAAGAGAATGGATAGAAATAACCTACAGCAAAAGACTTTCGCCGCTTAAGGGCTTCACGTGCAAGATCTTCATCACCTTTTGCAAGAGCAAGTTGAGCCCTTTTGTACCTAATTAAGCATGTACCATGTAAAAATGATCAGCTAAGTAAGCGAGAAAGGAATGGTCCAGGCTAAAATAAACATACCAATCTTCAGAAGACTGCTGTGCAGCTTTATATTTGTTCTCCAACTGCTTTTGCGATGCTAAAACCTTGAGGGACGTTGAAAACACACAAATTAGAGAATCTCGAGAATTATGAAGAAAGGGGCATGAATAGAGATTGTTCAAGAGTACCTGTGCAGTGGCTTGACGCATCTTTGTCAAATCACTATTCATTTCAATGACAGTTTGCTCGAGGATTTTCTCAGGGTCTTCAAAGGAGCTTAAAAGCGCATTTGCATACGACTTTGCTTATTGAAAAGAAAAAAAAAAGACAAGAAATTGGATGAATGAAGTGGAAGAAAGGGAGAGAAACAGAGTTTCAGGGTGATTGTACCTTGACGACTCTGGAGAATCGTTCGAAAAGATTCATGGTAGCACCCTGAGCATTGCATTTGAGTCTGTCTGCACAAGCTAACCTGAGCTCGTTGACTCTCAGGGATCCACCTTTTCACAGAGAAACAATAATCAAACTTTATGAGTGTAAAAATCAGCATAACATAAGTAACATCGAAGGTTGATTAGATAGAGACTGAGAAGGAGACATGTCCTGTATTCCAACTAGAGTCGTGGAGTAAGACCCGAGAAACCCTAAAAGTCTCTTGTTTGAGGAATCAAGAGCCAGAAAACCCTAGAGAGCAAGAGAGAGACGCACCGAAGAAGGAGGGTCTGAGGGGAAGGGTGCAAGGGCGATACGAAGAGGCGGTGGGGCGGAGAGGAGGGAACAATCCGGCGGCAACTGGAGAAGCCTTGAGAGCCATTTCTTTTTGTGGTCTCCGACGCTACTGGATCCTCTTATTATTAAAGGATGAAACTTAAGTGTTTATAAGAGAAATGGAAAATCCTAAGCACAAATTGGTTCCATTATGATAAAAAAGAATAAAAAAATATGGAAACAAAGAAAGTCGGACATTTGTCAAAACTATGTTTAAGAAAAGAGACGATAAAGCACAAATGACTTTGGTCTAATGGCAAATGGTAAGTCGAAGATAGGAATCATCAGTACATCATGTAGGGTTTAGCTATTGGATCAACCAGTTGTGATTCAATCGATATTAATGTGTGGTTGAAAAAAAAAAAACGAAAAAAATGAACCGAGATTGAACTCAAAAGGACTAACAATTGAACAATCCAGAGAATCTTCTTCTCTGCCAAAGAAAGTTGTTTTACATGACGCATGAAGAGAGAGCCTTCAGGATGCAGAGCTGAGATACTCTTCTTAGAAGAGAATGATCAAAGGTACTCCTCTGTGATCAGAGGTATTGTCACTCTTCTTCATCTCTTCCGTTGGTTTTGAGAAGAAACCAATTGATCGGTTTCGGTTTACTGTCTCCTAACCGCTACACAAAATTTTCCGATTTCTCCACCTACCCAATAGATGACTTCGACAGTTTCCTCTTGTTTTCGGCATCGCGAGAAATTCAATTCTTCATAAATTTCAATCAACTAGAGTTGTTGGAGTGCTAATAATAATAATAATAATAATAATAATAATAATAAAAACAAAGCTGGAATCGAGATTTTAAAGGTCAAATCGGAATTTTGAAGCTCATATCGGGATTTTAATGGTGAGATTGAGGCGGAGGTTGTAGGTTAGTTAGTGTAGCTGCTACGATTGATTAAGACGTAGGTGGGGTTAGTTCTTGTTCTGAGATTGATTAAGAGATGTGTAAGGACATCCGATGTGTAATGTATATGATTTTGGTTTTTGGATTTGGGGGTTCTATGGTATTGAAATTGAAACGATATTTCTGTCATCAAGATGCCATTGGTTTCGTGTTTACGTTTCGTGTAAACAATGTTGATTGTAGTCGGTATAATAGCGTATCAGTGAATTACCAAATCTAAGATAAAAAGTAAAATTGGTAAAACTCGTATAACTTGTCAGTCCGAGAGCAGTAATTTTGGTTGTTGTATATTTTTTCAGGTTCAATGATAACAACAGTCGTACATTTTGACCACGGAGGGTGTTACGTAGAATGTAACAGTGAGTGTGAATGAGACGCAAAATGTGCTAGCTATCATGCTATAACGTTTAAGACATCATCGTTGGAGGATATAACCTACTCGGTCTTAGAGGAGAAGATACGGAAGAAGATTAGGTTAAATGAAAGCACAAAAATAAGAATGTTGAAAGACATCCCGTTGGACGTAGAAGCAAATAGACAATCCTATATTTTTGATGATGAGGATGTTGAAAGTTATCTATATAGCATGAATGTAGATCAACTTAGAAGTTTGTTGCATGTGGAAAAAGATGAGATTGTTCATGAGAGAGGAAGTTCATTTGGCATGAATTAAGGTGAGTTGGATTCAAATGCTAGAGCGAAAATGTGATTACTGTATACGAAGAGGAAGAACAACATGTGGAAGAACAAAATGATGGTCACATGGAGCTTGATGGTATTAGAGATTGTAAGAATGTAGCATGTGATGGTGGCTATGAAAATGATGATTGCGGTTACTGTATTCATGAATATCTTGGTAGTGATGAAGTAGATGTTGAACGAACTCATAGTCTGTGAGTAGAGGAATGAGGAGAGGATTTGACTTTAGAAATTGGTCAAAAATTCAAGCGTACGTCACATAGTAAATTCGATGACTTCACCGTAGTAACATCAAATACTTGGAGATACAAGGTAAAATATTGTGAACCAGAGTGCAAGTGGTACATACGAGTGGTAAGGCCACAAGGAAGCAAAGGTACTTTGGAAGGTGATAACATACCACAAGATGCATTCTTGCTCTCGAGTTTCGGCGAGTACAACAAACCCAAAGAGGAAAGGATCAATAAGCTTAGTAGCATATGTTGTTCAAGGCAAATACCTGAGTGTAGTGGATACTCCACCTCCAAAATTTCTTATTGAAGTTGTGCGGAAAAATGCTGGAGTGGAGGTGTCGTCACTACAAAAAAAAGTTGATTTGTATCATTTAATTTGTATCACAAAATGAAGCGATACGGTTTTACATCTTTTTTTTACAAATGATATAAAAATTCATCATTTAAAATAAATGATGTTATTGTTATCCAGTTTCACATCATTTAAATAAAATTGATGTAATTTTTATTAGTTTACATCATTTCAATAAAACTGATATAAAAATATGAATATACATCAATTATCTAAATGATGTATCTATTATTTTTGTTAGCATCACTTATAAATAGGATTTAACATATACATCAATTAGCTAATTGATATATATATATATATATATATATATA
>OVAF01002357.1:0-16214 GCA_900406245.1 Odontarrhena argentea | reverse complement strand
GTCTTTGTTTTTTTTTTTTTTTTTTTTTTCGTTTTTGTTCAACAGACTTGGAAAGTTATTGGTGGTAAAATATAACAAGACAAACTATATATATATATTAAAAAAAACAAAAGGAAAGGTTTGACCTAAAATGAGGAATGAAGATAGAGAAAAAGAGGAGGTTGGCCGGTTGTAATTTATTGGTTAGGCACAGACAAAAACAAAAATACAATCACTTGACAAAATCGTTATACGTAAGAAAGATACAACCGAGTCTTCACAAAACCAAGCTAAGGAACTTCTACATTCGTCTTTTTTTTTTTTTTTAGTTTCTATAATATAATGCATAGATACTAATTAACTTTACAGCTAATTTGTAGAGGACCAGTAATGGGTAGCAAATGTATCATATATTATAAATATTTTTTCTTTTAATAAAGATTAGACTAGTAATATGCATGAAAGAATTAGATACTCTTAAATTTAAAAGACGTTTATAGTAAGTCGATTATTTATGTTTTTGGTTGTAGGATATTGTTCAACCAAAGTGGAGTTGGTTTCAAAGTATAGTTAACATCATCCTTCTAGTCAAAACTAAGCCAATATATTAAAAAGGTTCAAATTCAAAGTGGGAACTGACAAAATTTGTAATTATAATTATGAGAATAAAAGTAATACAAATTTGTTTATTGATTATAATTTTTGGGTGAAATGGTTATTATATAAAAATAAAGAATAAATAGACTCAAAACAAACACCATTACATTCGAAATTAAAATTTGGGAAGAAAATAAAGAGTCACCGCCTCACCGCTTTAGCTTCCAGTATTGCTATCAGTCAACCACTGTATAAGTCTAAGACTTATGTATAATGTGAGGAGAAATATCGGTAACTAATTCACCTTTTTAAATTAAATATTTTTTGTATTTTTATCCTTTTTTATATATATATATATATATATATTTCTCTATTTTGTAAGAGTTGTTAAAAGTAGGCATAGTTTCCGTTTAGTATTTGGATGATACTAATTCAAGATGAATGTCTCCTACTGTCCGGTTCGAACTTAGAAGACTTGCTTGATGGATAATCAATGTGGATCTTTTGGATGGAAAATCTCCATAGAGTCATTGCGTCCTCCTGCTAGCTACATATATGTTTCCATCAAGAACAGTGGCGGCTGGATAATTCCTCACGTTAGATCGACAGTCCAGGACCGTGACAATAGGTCCACCAATATTATAGATGCGTTTGTAATGTAAATTTTTTTACTGAGACGTTGTGAAATTATTAAACAATTGGGGACCTAAAGAGTAATTAGAACAAATATACAAAAGTCAAAAAGGCCTAATTTGGAGGGAGGGACAAGTTAAAAATAGTAACGGTTTGATAACTTGATGAACAAGACATCTTCCCTTGGGTGTCTGTACACTGGCTGCTTCACTCTCTTGCAGTCGAATCTGTGCCTGCAACAATTTTTATTTATATCGAGAATCACCCGATTTCCAGCGCCAAGGTCCAAAAAAAGAGAGATACAATGGCTCGGTCGACTTTGAGTACTACTGAGGTTAATGGTTAGATCATATGCGTATTTGTGAACTATCTCCACATGTCTTAACCTTTTGATGTGAGACTTTGGATTGATATCCCAACATGTTTAGCAGTCTTCGGGAAAGGGTTGTCTGGTAAGGCAACACGATTCGCTCGGAACTGTATTGTACACTCTCTTTGCATGCCTCTTAGTCTCTCCATCAGTTCTTGGAATGTGGGTCTCAACTTAGTATCGCTGCAGCATGGGACAAACGAAATTAATGTCAGAAATAACCATAACAATTTAAGGTTATATTCTTCTAGCAAGGATCGATTACGCGAGGTTCAATATGTTAATTGTACCTGTGCCAACAGCTCTCTATTATTGAGATCCAACGCGGATCAATGTCCTTTGGAATTTCCAGTCTCTTGTTCATGAACCCCACAGCTCCAATTACCTGCACATATTTCAAATAAGCTTCTCTTCATATTCGGTTCAAGTATGATTTTATATAAATGGTATTGGGCTGCCTCATTAGTATAAAGTTAATGTCATTTAGATGGACTTAAAACAATGGTCCACCTTGAAACTAACACTTTGGCAGAATCTAGTTATTCTTTGGCTTCAATGAATTTTTTTTTTTTTTTTGTCATTTGGAGAAAATTGATATTCAACGTTTTATTGCTAAAAACTGATACCTGCATCGGATTGTGAGTTTCCCATGGGATCTTCTCAGTGGCAAGCTCCCATAATACTACTCCAAAGCTGTAAATGTCAGACCTGTATCAAACAATCAGAGGAGCTAGTTAGAGACTGAGCCAAGAAAACAGAGGATTTAACGAACCAGAACACGAGAATGTACTTCTCATCGGCAGACTCATTTCGAAGAACTTCTGGTGCCATCCATTGAGGCTACAGAACATAAAAGAAGCCATGTGAGAGGTAGGCTATGAATGCGGATTCAAATTAATTAAGAGTCTAGGTTAAGTACCGTTCCCTTTCCGGACTTGGTGGTTAGGTATGTCTCATGTTTGATACGCGAAAGACCAAAATCAGCTACCTATTACAGATGTGAATGTAAGTTGATAATGTTTTCAAAGATTTGAAGTCTCACTTTTCCAAATCATTCACATAAAGGGTTAAACATTATCTAATCTTCAATAGAAATCTAGCTAATTTGGGAAACCAAATGTATTTCAAGATCAATATAGTACCTTAACAGTCCAGTTCCTGTCTACCAGCAGATTTGACGACTTCAGATCACGATGGACGATGGGTGGACTACAACAGTGAAGATAATTCATACCGCAAGCCTGTGTGAAAAATTATTCAATATGTCATAGTGGGGGGGGGGAATCAGATGTCCAATGAAAGTGTAACTAATACTCACAATGTCCAAGGCCATACGGATGCGCCGCCTCCAATCCAGTTTTGACTTGCTTCTCCTCAGTATATGAAAGAGACTTCCGCTGGAATTGTAAATCGAATGATAAGGAGCATGGAAGAGACTTAATGGCTTAAAGGCCCTAACACACAAAGAAAGTGAGAGAGCAGCAAGGGAAAGAGATGAGAACGAACCGTGGAAGGAACTCTGACACTATACAGAGACGCTGAGGTGAAGTCACAGCTCCCATGAACAGCAGAACGTTAGGATGTCTAAGTCTTTTCATCAACGATACCTTCCCAGTCAAGCAAGATCAGAAATTTTAAGATTTTGGCTTTTGACAAAACTAAACTCAGAGCAAATCATGTATGACAGGTTAACAAAACAGTACCTCTTGTCCAAAAGATTGTATGAGCTCTTCTGAATATTCTTGCTTGGAGAACACTTTTACAGCTACATCCTGCGGGTCACATTAGCATATAGCAACCCTCAACCAGACAGATCTTTGAATATTCACATTCTTTTGTCATGAAAATGAATTAATCAATAAATGCATAATACACAATATCAACAGAAGCCAAAAAAACTTACAGATCCAAACCAGAGACCTTGATAAACAATTCCACACGAACCTGTAATGGAATTTTACTTGAGCTTAAAATTGCTTTAAAGAATGGAATTGTTAGGCAAAAAAGATAAATCTGTTTAAGAGAATAAATTACCTTGTCCAATCTTTTCTCCAACTATCAAATCCTCCCACAATATATCATCTTCCAAGCATTCGCTTTCCGTATCAGCCTTGTTCGTAACACTACTTTCGGTACTTCCGCTGCTAGTGCTACTCCCATTTATAGAGGAAGACCACAAACTAGAAGAGGGACTAATCTGGTGAGACTTATCTTTCTCTTGTTCATTCTGTCCCCAAGGCGGCAATACAGAGCGAGTAGTCCCTCCTTTCGAGGCTTTCTTCACCATACATTCTTCAGCTTTAGAGGTGAGAACCTCACGGTTTGCGTTCTTTCCATCATTGGAACCTTTGAAGGGTTTTGTAGAAAACTTCTCATCATTATATGTGAATACACCAAAAGGAGAATAAATAAAATCCACTCTTGATGCGACATTTCCTCCACTGTCACCCTCAGACAATGTGGCATTACTATCACCTGCTCGCATTTTCGACCTCACCTTGGCTGCCTACAAGGTTATATAACACTAGTCAATATATGCAACAACAATGAGATAAAAGGTAAAAATATATAACCTACAAATCGAACTAACCAAATTTGATATCTTTGATGTTATAGCAACTTTAATAGGCTGATCAGAGTCGAGGCCAAGTTTCGATATAAGAGCTCCTTTAGAGTCCAAACCAAGCTTAGAGGCAAAACTCTTCCCATTCCTCGCAGGACTAGCACTCATTTCGCCTTGTTGCGCCTTTAATCTAGCCAAAGAGACTTGGGGAGGCATATAAAGTGTTTTGTTACTTGTGATAGAGATGATCCCAACAAGAGAACCTTGATCATCATAAAACGGGGAAACCGTAGTGACAGCTGAAAATCTCTGCCCTGATCTGTTCTTGAGAGGAAACTCCCCTGTCCAGCTCTCTCCATTATCGATACAACGTTGAGCAACATTCATCGCAAAGGGAGCATCTCGTTCATCTACCATGACATCAATTGGGTTCTGCCCAACTGCTTCTTCAGCTGAGTACCCAAATTGTTTTTCCGACATGGTATTCCTGGAATAATCATCGAATTGGAATCTGATGACATTCCAAAATACAGAAAATGCTACAAATGGGCTATAATGCAAACCTTCGAAAAACTAAGAGGTTTGGGTCCAAAACCGCATAGACCAAAGAATGTTATATTATCTCCTCCGTAGAACCATTCAAACCATCGGTTTTGCCTGAGATCTTGGAGTTATTAGCTCTTTAGTTGTATTTTTTTTTTTAGCAAAACTAAACCAAATTTCATCAAATTAAACCAACCGAATTATTCAAAATTACCGGAATTTTTCTTATAGCTCTAGTTGGATGTCTATCCCTACCATCTACCTGAATTACATGTAACATGAAATACCCGAATACTCAGCATGCCCAAACCTAATTGCAAACCATCTAACCTGTCATCGAGAATCATGACATGTGACTATAAATTCAAAGCAATTATGACATGAGAAAATGGAACTACTCACCATAAGATAATTTGCATATTCATATCAAAGGCATGAACAGATTGTCCCATCGACTGCAAAATATTAAAATACTGTTTATCAGTGAACTTCCCGGCCGATGCTCTCAAATCGATCGGGCTATTTCTAGACGCTGGAGCTCCCTCGCCGATGTTTTTTCTCGGCGACACCGAATCCCATCGCTGCTTTGGTTCCTTGAGCCTAGACAACTCTTGGTTTAGATGCTTTTGACTTTGCTCTAGCTCTACTATCTTCTTCAGCAGCTCCTTCATAGGTGGAGGAGTCTCCATTGCGCTCCCCAAATAACCGCAAAACCCAACCAGATCAAATCTCAAAGTTAACAAGTCGAGGATCGCTTGAGTATATTTTTCTCAGAATCAAGAATAGGGATTTATCTGATTAATTTTTGAAGAAATTGGTACGTTTATTAGTTCGGACAGACAAAAACAAAAATGCAATCAATCATAGTACGTCAGAAAGATGTAGAGACCGTGTGTAGAGTGTTGATAATCCATAAGCCTCGGAACTTTTCTACATCCTTCTCCTTACTTATCTTTTTTATTCTTTTTAAGTTACCGAATTTTATACTCAATCTGTTTTAAATTAAGTTGTTATTAACATAAATTAAAAAAAATATATTATAATTTTTATTATATCTTTAAAAAATTAGTTGATTGTTTATATTCTTAATTAGATTTACAATAAAAATTCAACAGAACGACATTTATTATACAACGGAAGAAGTATTTGCATGAATGCAATGTATACACGATATTTTATTTACGTACATAGTAGTAATCATATTTCACGTACAAAAAATGATTACTTTTACCTGCATAATTTCACATACGTGATTTTTCTAATTAAAAAAAATATAAATTATTAGAAAAAATATTTTTATTAAAGTGGAACTTAGTACGACAAATTACGTAGTATTTAAAAAAATTATTGGAGAAAAAATAAAACAAGATGGAAAATAAAATACATTTGATCTAGCCGCCCACCGCTTCAATCCCCAATATTTAAATCGATATCTAAGACTAACGTACGTATGTTGGCCAGAATATCAGCAACTAACTCACCTTTTAAAATTGAATATCATTTTTAAAAATTGATTCTCGTTGGCATGTTCTTCCTTATATTTAAATGCAAATTTCCCAAGGTTTCCTGTTTAGTATTTGGATGATACCCTATACCAAATTCAAGTTTTTGGCTTCTTTTAGATAACTAGAAAATTCAAAATCTTGTTGTCAAAAGAAAAGATATAAAATTAGACAAGAATCCTAAGATTTTATATATCCGAAGATAGATCATAATTATCTAAATTAAGTGTTGCCCTGTGGGATTTGGCGCCAATTATATTGTCACTCCAGATTACATTGTTAATTGCGCATTGCACGTCTGTCGGATTTATAATAAATACCAAAAAGTGGAGATGTAAATATGTAATAACCAGAGAATTGTTATGGCAAATTACAACGAAAACACGGATGATCTTTAGGAAAAATATATAAAATTCGAAAAATATAAGCCTAATTGGAGAGGAGGGAATTATACATTACTTATATTAAGATGACAGTAAATGATAAGAATGATTTGATAACTTGGTGTACAAGACATCTTCCCGCAGATGTCTGTAAAATGGCTGCTTCGGTCTCTTCTGGTCGAACGTGTGCCTATGACTATTTATTTTGAGGTCTAATCAAATCAGATGGTTTCAAGAGCAAAATATTTTATGTGTCTGGTTAAGAGAGTTACCTAATTAAACTGATGGATCGAGGGAGGACGAAGAGACCATTGGGATAACCAATCTGAACGATCCCACTTCCAGCGCGAAGGTCCAAAAAGAGAGAACAAACGGCTCCGTGGACGTTATGTAAGGAGGTTATTGGCTATAGAGAGTGTGTTTGTCTCGATTCGATTCAAATCCCATTAAGGTGTACGAAGACAAATTTCGTAAGTTTTTGACATCTCCCATGCCACAACCTTGTTCCTTGACAGAAGACATTAGCACACAGTTTCCACCTTCAGAGAGTGAACTTTTGTTTTGTTCAGTAGCCCTTCGGGAGAGGGTTGTCAGGTAATGCAGCATTGTGGGGCACAACCAAAACAGCTACACAAATTAATGTCAGCCATAGCTGTAAAATAAAGGAAGACTAAAATCAAGGAGAACAGTAATAATTAAAGGTTTTTTTCCTTCAAGTATGGGATGTTCAATAGTATGTTATTGTACCTGTGCCAACAGCTCTCCATAATGGAAATCCAACTAGGATCAATGTCCTTTGGAATTTCTAACCTCTGGTTTATGAACCCCACAGCTCCGATCACCTGCACATATTCCAAATTAGCATTCTTATCATAATGATATATATACAGTGCAGTGAGATTCATAGAGATGTTAGTATGGTACACCTAATTTTTAGCTACATTGACAGAGCAAGACTCTTATATAAACAGAATTTTCCCAAATATGTGATTTCTAGGACTTTTGTCATTTGGAGATATTTTCTTTTTCATCGATTTCTAGCTCATAAATAATACCTGCATCGAGTTGAGAGTTTCCCAGGGGATCTTCTCGGTGGCAAGCTCCCATAGTACTACTCCGAAGCTGTAGATGTCAGACCTGCATCAAACAAGTATAAGAGCCAGTTAGAGACTGAGACAAAGGAAACAGAGGATTTGATGAAACAGAACAGGAGAATGTACTTCTCATCAGCAGACTCGTTACGAAGAACTTCTGGTGCCATCCATTGAGGCTACAAAACATATAAAAAGCTACTCAAAAATCAAAATTATTGTGAGAGGTTGGCTATAAATGCAGATTCATATTGAAGAGAGTCTAGGTTCATTACCGTTCCCTTTTGGGACTTGGTGGTTAGGTATGCCTCATGCTTGATACGTGAAAGACCAAAGTCAGCTACCTGTTAAAGATGTCATGCAATGTAATTAAGTTGACAATGTTTTTAGTTTTAACTTGGATCTGGAGTATCACTTCTCAAAAATTCACATAAAGTGATCATTTTTACTAAATCTTACTAGAAACCTCTTTAAGCTATCTCCAGAAACCAAAACGTATTTCGAGATCAATATGGTACCTTAACAGTCCAGTTCCTGTCTACCAGTAGATTTGACGACTTCAGATCACGATGGACGATGGGTGGACTACAGCGGTGAAGATAATTCATACCGCAAGCCTGTATGAAGTATTATTTAATATACACACACAAAGAAATAACAAAATAGAGCAGCTGATACTTCCAACATTTTCGATGTGCAATTGTCAATGATCAAGAAATGAGCAAATCAGGTGTCTAATGAAAGTATAACTAATACTCACAATGTCCAAGGCCATACGAATACGCCGCCTCCAATCCAGTTTTGACTTGCTTCTCCGCAGTAGACGGAAGAGACTTCCGCTGCAATTGTAATTTGAATGATTAGATCTAGGGGCATGGAAACACACAAAGAAAGTGAGAGCAGCAAAAAAAAAAGAGTGATGAGACCGAACCGTGGAAAGAATTCTGTCACTATACAGAAACGCTGAGGTGAAGTCACAGCTCCCATGAACAGCATAACATTAGGATGTCTAAGTCTTTTCATCAACGATACCTACACAGCAAAGCAAGACCAGAGTTTAAAGATTTATGCCATAACTACACTTAGAGCAATCTTCATGGACGACAAGAACAATACCTCTTGTCTAAAAGATTGTATGAGCTCTTCTGAATATTCTTCTTTGGAGAACACTTTTACAGCTACATCCTGCGGGTCACATGGTAAAACTTCAAGCCTTCGATGCAATATATTTTTGAAATAAGTTAGTGGTATGTCAATTGTTTGAGGTGTATATAGAGGAGTCTAAAACAAAATATTAATTCATACGATTATTAAAAGAAAAAGGGTATTCGCCTCAACTGTTTTTCTCTTTCATTTTAAGGTTTCCTAGCTTGATTAACAACAAGAAGCAAATTTCTTAGTCATGAAGTGAATAAATCAACAAATGACTATTCTATCAACAGAAACCAAAAACTTACAGATCCAAACCAGAGGCCGTGATAAACATTTCCACATGAGCCTGTAAATTGGAATATTTCCACATGTTACCAAAACAGAGAAAGAAAATCAGATAAAATTTGTAAAATGTTTAATGTTATAAAGAATGGCTTTGTCTGGCAAGAGAGATAATCTGTTTAAGAGTAAAACTGACCTTGCCCAATTCGTTCTCCTATTGTCAAATCATCCCATAGAACTTCATATTCCAAATAATAGCTATCTGTATCAACCTTGTTCGTAACATTGCTGCTGGTGTTTCCGCTGCTCGCATTAACGGAGGAAGACCACAAAATCAAAGCCTCATTATTAATAGGCTTATTAGTTTCTAACTCATGGTTTTCAGACTTAACACCAGAAGAGGGATTAATCTGGAGTGACTCATCTTTCTCTTGTTCATTCTGTACCCAAGGCCATAGAGAACGAGTAGGCCTTTCAGTTGAACCTTCCTGCTCATTCCCTTTCCATGGCCATGGCAAACGTTTCTTTACCATCCATTCTTCAGCTTTAGAGGTGAGTTTCTTACGAATTGCAGACATTTTATCACTCTCATCTCTGGAACCATTGAAGGGTTTCAAAGGAAACTTGGCATCGTCAGATGTGAATACACCAAAAGGAGCATGAATAGAATCCACTCTTGGTGTGTTGGCACCAATGGATGCGGTATCGTCCTTGTGGTCAGTGAGAGTATTACTGACCAAACCAGGATCAAATTGCTGACTGTCCCTACTGCTACCTTCAGACAGTGTGATGTCATCTGATCGCATTTTTGACCTGGCCTTGTTTCTCACTTTAGATGCCTGCAAAATAAGAAAAATAAGAATATGCAACAACAAGATAAGAAGTAAGAATATTGAACCTACAACTGAACTAACCAAATCTGATATCTTTGACGTTATAGCAAGTTTTATAGGCTGATCAGAGTCGAGACCAAGTTTCGATATAAGAGCTCCTTTGGAGTCCATACCAAGTTTAGAGGCAAAAGTCTGCCTTGCAGGGCTAGCACCTTCTTGCCCCTTTAATCTGCTCAAAGGGATTTTGGGGTGAAGATAGAGTGATGTGTCACTTGTGACAGAGACAAGGCCAACAAAAGAACCTTGATCATCATAAAAGGGGGAAACTGTAGTGACAGCTGAAAATCTCTCCCCTGATTTGTTCTTGAGAGGAAACTCGCCGGTCCAGGTCTCTCCAGTGGAACAACGTTGAGCAACATTCATTGCAAAAGCAGCATCCTGATCATCTACCATTACATTAATTGGGTTCTGCCCAACTGCTTCTTCAGCAGAGTACCCAAATTGCTTTTCCGCCATAGCATTCCTGTTACAATCATTGTCATCGAACCGTCGATGGTCTAACGAAACAATTCCAAGAAATTGAGAGGATGAAACTACTCACCACAAGACGATTTGCATATTTAGATCGAAGACATGAACAGCTTGTGCCATGGACTGCACAATATTCAAATACTGTTTATTAGTGAACTTCCCCGACGATGGTACGACCTCTCCACGTACCTCAGCTCTCAAATCGATCGGACCTTGTATACGTCTCAACGGAGGAGCTCTTCT
Organism: Odontarrhena argentea; assembly: GCA_900406245.1. Taxonomy (NCBI): domain Eukaryota; kingdom Viridiplantae; phylum Streptophyta; class Magnoliopsida; order Brassicales; family Brassicaceae; genus Odontarrhena; species Odontarrhena argentea. The sequence goes on along the minus strand of OVAF01002357.1, from coordinate 5,512 downwards.
CCTCTCCGGCGTCAACGACTGCGATTGCTTCCGAAGCTCCGCCGAATCCTTGAGCCTAGACAGCTCGTGCTGTAGATGCTTGTGACTCTGCTCTAGCTCTATTATCTTCTTCAAGAGGTCCTTAGCAGGTGGAGTCTCCATTATGCTCCGATAAAATATTGAAGAAAGATGATTCAAAATTGGGATTGATGTGATTTGAGCGTGGAATTGAAGAAATGGACGCGAGAAAATGTGTATCGAGTGTACGCTGTACTAGTCTGCAAAATGTGATGGGAAGAGAAGTATTTATTTAGGGGGGGGTATGTGGTCACTCGACAATATTATTGGTTAAGCAGAGGAAAACAAAAATACAATCACATAACATATCATCATGATACGTAACCGTGGGTATAGACTATAGAGGGTTCATACTCCGTAATTAGAGGAACATGAACATAGTGATCATATTTACCTACATTTTTAACTAAAATATCATATTTATAATTTAATTAGTTTATAGTACAAGTATCTTCTCTTATCCCAGAATAAATACTAGACTACATCTATTGATTTGTGCTAATGTATTCACTACGTACCATCTAATATCAAAATAGATCTCGCGCCTCCCACCGCTTCAATTTCTGTATTGCTATCGATATCTAACGTACGTCATGAGTAACTACCTCACATGTTTATATTGAATATCATATATATTACTTTCTCTTTTTTGTTGGTATCTTCTTCATTGATAAAATGCTAACCTGCCCACGTAGTATAGTTACTACCGTTTACTATTTGGAATTTTGAATGATACAAATTCAAGTTTTTGGTTTCTTCAGAATACTGAGAACTTCAAAAACTTACCGTGAAAGTAAGAAGCTTCATTCATACAAAATATCTAAATGACAGAGGAACCCTTTAATACACTTGAAGATATATGATAGGGAACTTTTTTTTTTATAAAGCAGGGGATTGGCGCCAAATTTACTGACTTAAGTGTTGGATTATATTTTCAAGAAACTAATCACAGTATCATCTAAATCTGAAACAAAGATCCATTTTCATCATCCGACTTTCTCATATTGTTCAAAGTTATATGCGTAATGTAAGACATTGCGAAAATACTAAAAACTGAGATGTAATAACCAGAAACTGAAAAATTACAACGAAAACACAGATAATCTTTAGAGCAAGTATAAAAAGACAGAAAAAATGTCCCTAATTTGGAGGGATGGGAATCAGAATGGTAAAGATGATAAGTGAATAATAACCATTTCATTACTTGGTGTACAAGACATCTTCCCACGGGTGTCTGTACAATGGCTGCTTCAGTCTCTTCTGGTCGAATGTGTGCCTGCAACATTTTCATATTTGAGTATCCAAATCGAATCAGATTGTTACAAGAGCAAGGTCTGTTTCTGGTTAGAAGACTTACCCGATTAAACCGATGGATCGAGCCAGGACGAAGAGGCCATTGAGATAACCGATCTGGACGATCTCGTCTATCTCTTGCTTCGTGAACATTCCACTTCCAGCGAGAAGATCCAAGAAGAGAGATCCAATGGCTCCATCTACGTTGAGTACAAGGTTGTTGGCTTTAGAGAGTGTGTATGTCTCTACTTGGACTGCGTATTCCATGTACTTCACTGAAGGGAAGTTAGACCGTGCGAATTTCTGGAGAAGCTCCACTCTTTTGTCTCTGTTGTCTCTACTCTTGATCCTACGAATTCCCATTAAGATGTAAGATGAATAGATCCACATAAAGAACGTAACTGTTAATGTTGCTCTAAAACTCTGTTTTGTTCTTACCTGTGACCAATCCCAGGGACACGGATTCCCTTCTTCTTCATGCCTTCCACAAACTCGTAAGGGGTGAGATTCTGAAAACGGCAAAACGTTTTTATATCAATTATATCACAGAGTCAACAAGTGAGTGACGCTGCATTTGCAGTGAGGGTGGAAAGGGTTTTACCCTGTCACACGCGTCCTGGAAGTATCGTGCTGCGTCATCAATGGCACCACCAAATCTAGGGCCAATTGTTAGTAGACCTGTTTGATGGAATGGTTATCACTTATCAGTTGTAAGCACATGTCTTGTTCATTGCTTATTATTTTATAGCAAATGTCACTTGGAAGAGATTGCGAACTGAGATGTTAAACTCACCTGACACAAGACTCGAGACAAGGTCTTTTCCTGCTCTTGCTGTTACAATGGTGTTGTGAGCCCCAGAAACACATGGACCGTGGTCAGCACACAACATTATGCATATCTGATCATAGCTCAAAGTGTCAGAAAGTAGAGTCAATATCACTAAATTTGTGTCAGGAAAAGGATGGATGAGCAACCTCAATAAATTTAGTACAGTAACGGGGAAGACTACGCTTGAACCATAGGAGAGAAATGACATCTCCCACACCATAACCTTGTTCGATGATTGAAGACATCGGCACACCAGCATAGCATGGTTCCTCGCCTACAAATAAAATGCAAACAGAATTTTGTTTACAACAATGTCCCTGTATGCATGAGGACATAATTTAAAATCAGAAGACTAATACCTCTATCATCAGAGATGGTAGAGATGATGTGAGTAGGAGCTCGGACTTTCCCACTCTTAATTGCACTGCTGAGATCCTCAGGGATTTGCGGAGGAGTTATTTCTTTAATAGAAGACACTTTTCCTTCTTCAATCTAGGAGGAACCAAAAAGAAAAAAAAAAAAAATGAACAGAAAGATCAAATCCACAAGAACTGCAGCTAAGTGCATATCTAACTGGAGACTAACCAATTTGTCAAAAGTTTCCTTAATTGCAGATTCTAGGGCTTCGAATGAAGTGGGTACAATAGCCCCAGCGTCTTTGAGGGCTTGATTCTTGGCTTGAGCAGACTCCATCTCTCCACCACTTTTGGCCCCCTGATCCACAGACCAAATCAAAGAATGATTTCTATAGCAAGCAGATATAAGGTTAGTGTCCAGAGTTTCTTTAAGTCAGTTTTTGGATGGCACTTACTGCATGACCAAATTGTACTTCGGACTTGAAGAGACGTGCACAAGTTCCGCTGACCCAAGCAACCACTGGTTTGTTGACTTTTCCCTGTTTCATAGCTTCAACTAGAGAATATTCATCTCTTCCTCCAAGCTCTCCAAGTACAACTACCATCTTAATCTGTAACATTTATAAAGGAAACATAAGTTGGTAATTACAGAGATTATTGAATGAGAAAAGGAAGGTAAGATGCAATATTTTTCTTTTGTACTTAAACAGTAAAAATAGTGCCGGATATTCAAAACTGTCAGATGAAAGCCCAGTGAGCACCAAAATTCGAAAATAAATACCTGTGGGATGTTGTTAAACCGCAGGATATGGTCAGATAAAGTGGAACCCGGGAACACATCCCCACCGATAGCAATGCCTGTGGCCATCCCAAAATGTAAACTCATCTTAGGACTCTTCAGATATGATAGGCATAAGGACACACTCATATGTAGATTTTGTACATAAGATAGAAACTCACCTTCATATATCCCATCTGTCACACGGGCAATGGTATTGTACATTTCATTAGACATGCCACCCTGTAGAACAGAGAAAATGACAACCAGATTCTCAGATTAAGGCACAACGGAGGATGATAATGAGCTTATGCAGACTATAAAAGGGCAAAAAATCAACACATACGGATTTCGAGACAAAGCCAACAGATCCAGGTCTGTACAGCTTGCACTGGATGATATTGTCAATGGTTCCAGCAGTGTCACCAATTTTAAAGGCTCCAGCTTGAATACCTCCAACAGTAGCTGGTCCGATAATAACCTGTAACAGAAGATAAATTCAGAAAGGTCATATTAATTAGAAAAGATCAGTAAGTAATGTGTCCCAAGGTCATGTATGAACTAGTCATCCTGAGGAATTGATGTCAGTTGAGTTTTATAAATCACCTTATTGTTAGCACGAGCATAAGCAATCAACTGCTTAGTGTCTGACTCTGGAACACCTTCAGCTATTATGGCCACAACTTTAATAGTTGGCTGCTTTAAAGCAGCCATGGATGAAGCAGCAGCACTAATACAAGAAGAGAAGACAGTATTACACTAAGAGTCACAAATGGAAACAACATAGTTAGCATTTACACAATAAAGCTACACTAACCTTCTAAACGATGCAAAGTTGATGAAAACATCTGCTGTGGGATGTGCAGCACATGCTGCCTCAATGCTGCAAGAAACAAACAACTAAGTTAAATTGTCTGAACCTTGTCTTTCTCTCTATGTGAATGGGATTCAACTTACGCCGAATGGACAGGGATGGCAATTTCCTCTTGACCGAAAAATAGCTTTTGGAATCCCTCAGAACCGGGCTGAATGATACCAGCAACAGAAGGAGTTTCTCGCCCTGAAAAGAGTAAAGAATAATTAAATTCCAAATTGCTTCCTTCAAACCAACTAACACCAAAACAAACTGATTAAGACATTGTAACCCAATAGTCAATTGTGCAGAGCTATACTCACCACAGAGGAAATCAAAATCGAGCATCCGCTGAATGGGAAGCTGCTTATAGTTGTAGAACAACGCTTGCGTGCTGCGCGAAAATAGCTGTCCTGTGGCCATGTTATAAGCCTCCAAAGGAACTGAGAATAAAAACAAAACAAAAAGCCACATTTCCAGTCAGAATCAAAGCGTATTACATTCTAATCCAACAGATCAATGGTTGTTACACTTCCACCACCAAGCAAAAAGCTTTCCCCTTTGCATGATAACACACCTAAAAAGCTAGTATAATTGATCAAACCATGATCCAGAACCGCATCAAAGACGAAAAGCGTCGGATTAAAAATGAAAACTTTAGAATCTAATTCTATTATAAAATATAGGGATCGAAACTGAGGACCCACAAATTCCAAATCTAAACCGCTTGCATTACACAATTTCCATAGTCACTTTACAGATCTCAGCCTCATCGTCTAAGCGAAATCACTCCATTATCGAATCATCACAGGCTCGTTAGACCCTTAAACCCAAATTCAGATCGACACGAATTTGTTTCAAAACACCCGAAAAAACAACAGATCGGAATCGAAAGAAACACGGATCTGACTCTTCCGAAACCCATCGAAGGAAAGATGAAGGAAGGAAAGACGAACCTGGTACTTGGCGAGGAGTCAGTTAGGTGGAGAGTAGATTTGGTGTTAGGAAGAGAGAGAGCCGTTATTAAATAGAAAGAAATGGGAGGGTAAGAAATAACATCAGTTCAGCTACCATGAAAGAGGAGAGAGAGCTGATGTCTTCACGTGGCTCGTGGTAGTTAGCTCACATCTCTGGATCGAAGATCCACAACTACTTCTTTTTTTTTTTTTTCTTTTTTTGTTGCCAAGTCCATTAGTTTGATGGAAAATGTAAATGGCAACAGAAATTGACTAATCATATGCCAGAAAAGTATAAAAACTATATGTAGAAGCTAACAATACAAAAATGTAAAGGATTAATTATGATGAATGCCATTAAATAAAAGAGAAGTTATGGAAAATGCCATT
>OVAF01002356.1:0-16221 GCA_900406245.1 Odontarrhena argentea | reverse complement strand
GAAGGGAGTACCTTAGAAAGATTTTGGTCAAGGGGTAGGATTTAAGCACCGCGTCCGATTTGGGAGGCTAAATTGGTCAACTTAGATTAGTTATATTCAACGCTGCTAAAAGAAAGAAGAGAGGACAAATATGGCTCAAGCCTTCCTATTCTTTTCAGAATTTAATAAAAAACGAAATCTCAAAATCAAGTCCATTGTATATACTTAAAAATCTGCCCCTAGTCATTATATTAAATTAATATAGCTTTAGCTGTATCCCAAATTCCAAGAGTGGAGATGGTAATATTTTTTTTTGAAAATTTTCTAATTAAAATCATTATTACAATTTTTCAAAATTACACTTTCCTTGTTTCTCTCTCTCCTTTTTTTCTTATATATATAAATATAAAATCACAATGTAATAATGTAATAATATCCGCTCCTTGGATTTATTTATTTTGTTTTCTCTTTCCAGACAATCTGAAAACCCTAATTTCTCACATCTGTAAAGAAATTTTCTCCCTAAACTTAACCCACCCGTTGAAGAAAAAAGAAAAAAAAGAAAAAAAAAACCATATTTTTGCTGGTAATTACGATGTTTTAGGAGAAATTGAGCCATGGAAGCTTTGTGGTCTTTGTCTTGTTTCACTAGTTCACTTTGAAAAAAAAAAAAATACTCTTCAATCTTTCTCTCTTTTTATTGTTTCTCTGGATCTTTGCGTCTCTGTACTTTTTTGAAGTCTCTGTTTGCATCTGTCGTGATCAGCAAGATTCGAAGTGTGTTGTCTTTCTGTTTAACTTGTCGGAATCTTAGGAATGGAGGAGAGAGAAGGAACTAACAACAGCAGTTTCGGTCTGAAGCAACAACATCATGAAGCTCCTCCTCCTGGTTACTCCATGGACCCACCACCTCGGTCTGAAAACCCTAATCCCTTTCCCATGGGACCACCACCAGCTACCAACGCCGCATCCGCTTCCGCCTCCGCCTCGGCCTCGGCCTCGGCCTCTGACAAGTCGTTAGCTCCTCCTTTCAGTTTAACAATGCCGGTGGAGAATTCGTCCTCTGAGTTGAAGAAGAAGAGAGGTAGACCCAGAAAGTATAATCCCGATGGCTCTCTGGCCGTGACTCTCTCTCCCATGCCCATTTCATCCTCCGTCCCACTGGCCACGGAGAAACGAGGTAGAGGTCGAGGAAGAGGTAGAGGAAGAGGACGAGGGCGAGGATTAGCAGAGCCCATTAACAACACCAACAGCAACATCAACAACAGCAACAGCAGCAATTGGCTCAAGAACACTCAGATGTTCGAATTCAACAACACTCCTGGTAATAATATAGGAGAATCTCTGTACATTACTTTTTAAAATGGATCTTACTTATGTTGTGATATTGGATCCTTTTTTTTTGTCTTTGGTTTGACTTGCAAAAAAGTTGGAATACGGACAAAGGTTTTGTCTTAGTGAATATTGTTCTGTCCTGTAAATTAGGGATTCTTTGGTGCCACTGAGGGAAACACTGTGATTCAGAATATATATTATTCATGTGTCAAGTATTGGTCTTTGTTGCATTTTAGATTTAAATTGAACTATTTGCTGTTTTAGTTTTTGGCAATAGGTTGGTTAGGTAACTAATTTTTCATGGTCAGATTTCTTTCTTTTTAACCGTGATTGCTTTCCTGATTACTATACAGTTAGAGGAGCTGCAGAGTTTGTGGATCCAAGCTTTACGCCTCATGTGCTCACAGTAAATGCCGGGGAGGTGTGTCCTCGATGATTATGATTATCATTTACCAAGCTTAGCCTATCATTACGATGATCCACCAAGCTTTAAGTTCTAACTCTCTCTATTCATTTAACAGGATGTGACGATGAAGATAATGACATTCTCTCAACAAGGCTCTCGTGCTATCTGTATTCTCTCAGCAAACGGTCCCATTTCCAATGTTACACTTCGTCAATCTATGACATCTGGTGGTACTCTCACCTATGAGGTCTGCTCTCTTTCTCTCTCTCTCTTGGATTCGTATCTTCCGAAATTTTTCCTAAATTTAGTTAATAATTTGTTGTCAGGGTCATTTTGAGATTCTTTCTTTGACGGGCTCGTTTACACCAAGTGATAATGGAGGAACTCGAAGCAGAGCTGGTGGGATGAGCGTGTCCCTTGCTGGACCAGATGGTCATGTCTTTGGTGGAGGACTTGCTGGTCTTTTTATAGCTGCTGGTCCTGTCCAGGTAATCATTTAGACATGAGGTGTTAAACCTCTCCAGTGAACTCAGTTTTTGTATTTGTTTTAAGCATTTTTGTGTTGGTATCAATATGTATATTGTACAGGTTATGGTAGGGAGTTTTATAGCTGCCCCAGAAGAATCGCAGCCGCCGCAGCAGCAGCAGCAGCAACAGCACCAGCAGCAGCACCAGCAGCAGCACCAGCAACAACAACAGAAAATATCAAAGCAAAGAAGGGACAGACATGGTATCCCACCAACAACAACAACGCAAGCTTCTAACATCTCATTTGGTGGGTCAGCGGAAGATCCAAATGTTAGATTCGGGATCCACAAGCCTGTTGTTATTCAGGCAGCACCTGTGCCGGCACCACCTGTGTCCTTTTCGAACGAGCCAAGCACTAACGCTGTCCACAATTACTACCCAAATAACACAGCTAACCATATCAAGGATCTTTTCTCTTCCCTTCCAGAGGAAGACGAGGAAGACGATGAGGAAGATCTAGAAGGTGAAGAAGATGAAGAATTCGGAGGGCATAGTGAATCTGACACTGAGGTTCCAAGCTGATGATGACTGAGTAAGTGAACCAAGCATTCATGATCTTGAGTTGTTTTTCCGGTGTCTTCAGATATCTTTAGAGTGTAATGTGTTTTTTTCTTCAGATTTTAGTTGTTTCCTTAAACAGAGATCTTTCACTAAAAAGGTAGGGCTTATTAGAGAATGTAATCTTTAGGGTTCTTTGACTTGCTTCTTTCTATCCCTAAGAGGTTGTTGTAGAACTTACTGTGTGTGTGCAAAACTCTCTCCTTAAATCAACTCTTTTGATGACTTCATTTGAAACTCAACTGTTTTATTGTTGATTCGTCTTTAGAGAAACTATTGACATATCATTCAACAAATACCTGATCATAAAACAACGTGTCCATTAAATCAATCGAATTGCGTTACTACCAAACGTAAACTCTAAAAGTGTATGTGCTGTCTAAAAACTCTCCATTTCATTGTAGATGATGCCACTATAATCATACACTTTTAAGTCCATTTCTTTTGGTTTGTTTGATTTATTGGTTCTGTTTCACTGATGACTCGCCAGGTTTCCGCTAGGCGTGGGCATTAATGGTACCCTATTGGGTTTCGGGTGTAGTTATTTGGGTATTAGTTTTTCGGTTATATGAATATAGGTATATTGAAAATCGGGATAAGGTTTGGTTCAGTTAGTTACGGGTGGGTTTTGGTTATGGTTTTTGCAAACAAAATCTCCAAAAGTAATTCTACTCCCTACTATGTTTGCTCTTTAGTTTATGTTGTACTTGAGTTTTTTTTTTTTTTTTTGGCTTGTTGTCCACTTAAATTTGCTTTACCTAAGCATAAGTTTTGTTCCAACTTCAGTGATCGAAGTTTGAATACAAAGAGATAAATTCGTAACTTAATACACTTTTAAAAATTTTAGTTTTTCATGTGTTCTTAATCCGGCGAGAACAAATAGAACAAAAAAAGTATGGTAAAAGAAAATTTAAACTTTTCAGATTTATGGTTAAGATCGATTTAGTAAAACTTTGTATTTGTTTTACAAATTTAAAAGTTATTTTGTGATCACTACGTAAATCATAACAATCGTTCTGATTTTCTTAGTTGTTACCGTAATAAGACAAACATTCTAATCTATGTGTGTTACCATTTGCGGAAGTATGCGTTTTTGGCTATATATTACCATTCATGTTTCATCACAAACTGTATTTATTTTTCATTTCTTTTGTCGAACCGCAATTATTCGGCAATATGTGTTTTTTATGTTTTAACCGTACCACAAACTGTTGTCAGCTTATTCAATACCGCAACACTTTTACCATTTGGAACCTCAATTGCCTATCGTGTGTTAAAATTTTCTGCTTTATTTGACCAGGGGAAGGTCTCCATGTGATTTGATATTTAGGATACTTCGGGTTGGTTATGCACTATCACATGTTTTACGTGAGCAGTTTTGGTTTTTTCTTGAGCAAACATCCAGCCAAACTGCAATGTAAATCACCACGGTATTTTCCTTGTTTTAACTCCACGTTTTTTCAGTCTCTGGTCACTTGAAATCTTTTTTTGAACGTTCTTTTTGTAAGTCCCTTAAAGAGTTTCATCAACCATCTTGATTCACCATTAAACAAACATATAGAAGACTCCAAAATATCTTCATATAACTCCATTTAAAGCTCTTAGATATATATTTTTCACATTTGGAAACTAGATAATTGCTAAAAATGTTGGCAAAATGCAACAAAAACAAAGGAGCCTAGACAAGTAGACGGAACTGAATTCACAATATGAGTACAAATGCATTAAAATATGAGAACACCACAATGAATAAGACTTAAAATGGAGAAAAAGATTTTAAAAAGTACAAGAAATTACTAAACAATAACAAGAATTAGCAAGAGAAAACATAACCAGAAGTAAAAAGATTTAGGGTTAAAAAAATCTTCTCTAGTAGTAAACAAGAGGTGAGATTTTCTTCTCCCTTACAAAGCTGAAAAAATTGACATAAATCTAAAAATCTATCGATAATGAGCCAATAGTCTCAATATACAAAAAGAAAAGAAGTGTAACCTAAAAAGATGAAGAAAAAGTTGTTTTTATAAGTTTTTAGAGGTTGTTGGTTGTCTTAGTGCTTCAAGATTTATTTTTATAAAATTTTATGAAAAAATCTATATTATTATTAATTTTCTCTTTTCTGAGAAGAATAAATCAATCGATTTATGTGCAAATCAATCGATTTCCTATAAGTACTCTGCTATGGCTTCGTTTAGAGACTGCACGATATGTTCTCTAGAGAATGAGTTTAGCTTAGGCCAACCGTTAGTATTGCTTCAAATCACTTGAAAACAAAATTTAACATCTTCCTATATTTTGTATAAAAATCTCATAACAATCTATAAAGTGGGAAATGTTCATCTTCTGATGTAAGAAACGACTCATTATACCAGTCTTCAGTATGTCATGCATAACTTCTTAACCACAACTTCAAATGACTTGTTTCAACTTAATATGCACCTTAAGACTCATGGCTATCTTGTATGTGAGTTTATATTTCCTCTGGAATATATAAGATCTCCAATGATGGAGGAATATTTTAATACATGAAAGATGTTTTTGTGAAGAATGGTGAGAAAAACTCTGTTTTTGAAAATTTCGCCTTAAGAACCTAAAAGTACTTTCTAAACTAGAAAGAAGTGAAAAACACATTTTATACCGAAATCATGTAATTTCACCACAAAAATCAGATATGTAAGGCAAAAAATGGTAAAATATCGATGTATTCAAAACCCTCGAGACAATTTTGTTTGTCCGGAAGAAACAAGAGGCTAAAGAATGGAAAATTAAGTTTGAAAATATAGTAATTCATTTACTTGAGATCATAGCATGAAATTGCAACTTGTAATCCACATTATACAAATTGCTTATAAACATTCGCTTCATACTCCCACAACAATTTTTATAAATTAGTTCATGCAACTCTCATCTTCAAAACCCTTAACTTCATAACAAATGACTATCTACATTCATTAAGGAATGCGTGAATTTTTTTAATCAAAAAAATAATGTTATACAATGTAATCGACGCTACGTGCGATGTAAGTCGACTAATTTTAGTAGTAGAGCTTAAGAATGTTTAGGATTACTAGTTCACCAAGAAATGCTAGATTTTAGCAAAACAACAAGAGAGAAGGAGCCACCTGATGACACAGTTTCCAAGCACTTTCCCCTTGACTTCTTCATGTTCCTTTCCTAAACTTAGCTTCTTGTAGGGATTTAAAGGCTCTGAAAAAGCATCTCAAACTCTAGTAAATGACTTCATCTCTTTCCATAATGATATATGGTTACTTTTTGTCTGTTTTGTAATATGAGACTATAAAAAGTAAGAACTCAGTCAATTCCCTTGATTGATCACGTAAGAATGTTTTTTTCATTAAGAAAAGGGGAATCAAACTTTTACAAAAAAAAAAAACCCATCTTTATGCTCCAATCTCTAAATTTCATCATGCAATTCTATAAGCTATGTATGTACTTGGTAAGTCATTCAAAAGTGATTCGAAAACTGTGTCAGTACGTTATCTTCGAGGGTTTTGAACATATTTGCAATATATATAAGAAAAGGAACGAGATGGCATAAGATTCGAAGGTGATTAGGTTTATCGGTGTGGCATCACCTAGAAGTGAGATGGTAAAGTGATTAAGAAGTCTTGAATATATACTCGTTTCCTTGATCTAACATCTTTAATATGAAAGAATTAGGATCATGTTTAGGAATATAGTCAATAATTAGATTCAGCAAAGATAATACAAACCAAAATCTTTTATTGGAAATCCTAGTGTAGGGATTGAACAAACATGTAAAAATGGTCACTATACCAAAATCAAGCAGATGTTCCCAAAAAAGTTCCACTGTGGGAGTTGAATCGACGTTAGAGGTGAATTGGTTGATATGTGGAGAGTCGAATCATGTTTTTGAAGCTAGGGAAAATCGGTCGATCTGGGTTCAGGTATATCGAGTGATTTTGGCTAAGAAGATCCGCAAATATGAAAACATGATCATCGATCGATTTTCAAAGTGCATATCTTAAAGGTTTAACCTTTGGAATTACTTCAAAGCACTTGCAAATATATATACATATTGCCTTTTATAGTGTGTCAAAATCTCAAATAGTCTATGAAGGGAAAGTTCTTCATCTCATGCTAGAATTCATATGTATGAAATTGTTCATTAATTGCACCAGTCATCAGTATTTTGGACATAACTTTTGAACCACAACTCTAAAATGTTTGATTCTACTTGAATATAAATCTTAATACTCGTGGCAATCTTGTATGTGAGTTTTTGCTTCTTAAAGAATTATAAAATCTCTAGTTTTAGAAGAAAATGTGATACAAGACAGCTATATTTGTAAAGAATTGTGAGAAAAACAGACATTTGTACTTAATTTTTTTAAAAAAATACTTTATAATCTAGAATATAAAATAAATAACACATTGTATACTGAAAATTTTTCACAAAAAATATATATAAAATACATGATAAAAGGTGGTCAAATGTCGATGTTATCCAACTAAATAGCATTTTATTTCTTTTGAAAAAAGACAAGAGTAGCCGATCAACAGCTCCACCTTAGTTTTTGTACCTTGTTCCAAGGACACATCGTTTGAGTTTTAGTACTCAACTGTACAAACAAAGTTTTTAGTATTAGACCACACCAAGTTTGAAAGTTGATCCTGAATCATGGAGCGCTTGAATTTAGATGCGAGTTGTAAAATTAAACTAAGCTGATTTCGTATTAAAGACCCACCAAATGAACTATGATTCAATATACATAAAGACTCATAATTACATGGAAAAATTGAAGACGTAAAACACCGGGGTGGTTATTCAAACTCAAAGAGTTAGAATTCAATCTATTTGCTCAATTTTCGAACAACTCCATAATCTTAAGACGATCCAAATTTTCAAGAGAATGGAACCATAATCTCCGAGTTTGAATTACCTCCTCTGATGTGTTAGGTGATTTCAACTTCGCTAATTTAACTTTGTATTTTATTTGAATTTTGATTTTCTATTTCGAATATATTTTTCATAGAGAAGACTTTGATTTTATTTATATTTTGGATCATGTTTTATGATAGATATTGGCTACAAAATCGGCTCATTTTTTCCCTTTTAAATCGCGTTTTTATTTTAATAAATTCGAAAAAAATATCAAAATCTCAATACCATATGTTTTTTTTCTGTTTTTTTTGGTCAACAACAATCTTATATTAAAACTAAACTGCGATAACAAACCAAGTAGATTCGAGACTCTTGCTAACAAGTCGAAGCCTTGAAACTGATATATAATTGAAATACAAAGAACAATAAAAATAAGATAAACGGTTAAGATCATAGACAATAACCTAAAATGCCTTTGAAGAGGGTTTAAAAAAAAATAATGTCAAGTGGATCATTATCTCTTGTGCCAGTAGCAGCGAGCATTTTTTTTAGTTCTTTTTGCCTTCAAGACAGAACTTTCAAATACACACTCCATAAAGGAGGAGATTGATGGTAAAGGTCTCTCAATAGTAGAACAAAATAACGCAAACGATCTTTTCCAATGTGAGGAAATTGGAGAGGATGATCTCACCTCGACGGTGGAGGCTGAAAGAGTAGTGAAGGCCATAGAGAGTCGTGTGATGATGTGTCCATGGAGGAGAATCATCTTTGATGAGCCAACAATGTAACCAAAGCCTTAAAGGTGGCTTTTGGCCCAACTTAATTTAGTTAAAGCCCAAACTGGAGGTGCGTTGGATGTATTGAGTACCGTTGACCTAGTGATTAGTGGGAATTCACAAGGTAGCCGAAAACTCGAGACCGCAATGAGATTGGATAAGTCTGTTAAAAGAGCAGATTGGAGAAGGCGATAATTGTTAGTGTTGTTGGAGATAGTCCTCATTGCGCAAGAAACGATGTTGCCAAAACTGCAGGTGAGAGGATTCTTAAACTGATAGAGATCGAGATTTGAGAATGAATGGGTGTCTCTTGCACGTCTGGGGAATCAGGTGGATCTGGCAGAATCGGACGACTCGAGGAAGAGTTCATGAATGAGGTTACTGAATCAGGTAGTTCCGAGATGGCTTCATCGTCATCGATAAAGGTAGCGGAGGACAGCTCCCACATAGATGAGTTGGCTTCAGTGATGGTACGAGGAGATGATTAGAGACCAGAATGAAAGAAAGTTATTCTCACAATGTGACTGAAGATTTGAGAAGTATTCTAGTCAGAAAAGTACAGGTTTGTGGAAACTCAAAATTTGTAAATTCTCTAAGAAGTCATAAAAAAATACAAAAATTTGAAAAAACACTAGACAACTGTCTTATGAGATCTAGAAAACACAGGTATTTGGATGATAAACAACTGGTGTGATTGGTAACTCAGATGAACTCTGTTTGAGTTACCAACCAACACTTTGTTTGCAAACGGTGAAAAACATCGTTTCTATCGTTGTTTACAAACGAAGTTTTTTTGTGTCGTTTGACAAATAAACTTAGATTTGTAATCTCATTTGACAAAATAACATATATATATATATAAAATAATTATACATCTATACTGAATAAAAAAATAAAATAAATAAAACTATATACAAAATAGCAATAACCATCATAAATCTAGTAAATTTATATAAAAAAAATATGTTTAATAACAATTTGAGGTGTATGTCTTTTTTTTTGTAAAACTACATGTAATGTAAATAACAAATCTGGATCGTATATTGATATATATTCACGTTTTCATATAGAAATCTTGTTTCAGAACATAGTTATGTTTCTTTAATTTTTTTTCTTATTATCATATTTTTATTTTTATCCACCATTAATTACTTAAAATAATACTTACCTTTTTAAAATTACATAATAACACTATTCAACCGTTACGGTGTTACCAATCACATATATCTATTCAATCGATCTCTTACTACGTATGGTTTCTCCAAAAGATATTTTCAAACAAAATTGGTTTACCACCACTAAGTTTAAATGAGAAAATGACTTGTTTAGAAGAAGTTGCATTTTTAAGTAAACATTTAAAAAGGTTTGATACCGTCCTTAATTAGTTGGCAAATGTTCTAATAAATCTGTATAAATCAGTTTGGTCGGATTTGTTCATATGTTAACATTGTTTTTTAATCGACTGAAGGATTCGTTTGATGAACCAAAAAAATATGCTTCGTTCGTTCCTCTCTGTCAAACAAATCATTAAATATATTGCAATTTCCACCAACCAAATTAACACTGCGTATGCACAGGCACAGGCACAGGCAGACTGTATTTTATTTTTGGTATTATTGTCCATTTTCTTTCTTATTTGGCTGCAAGAAGTTTAGCCTTATTTTAATGGCTGCAAAGTATCCACATAAATCATGGGTTATTTGATTTGGATTGGGAAATAAGTTTTTTTTTTTTTTCATTTTTTTATAAGGAAGATTGTCACTGTTTGATTCCTACTTGGAAGCTTTCGAAGCCCCTCAGAAGATTCACCTCTTTTGGCATTGCTTATATTTCTCGGGATATTAATGTCAAAACGGATTTTTGCAAGAGTGATGAATCAAGATGTGTATTTTATAGACTTTGTTTCCCGGTTTGGCTTTCTGAACTGTATGTAAATTATATTAATATTAGTAAGTAAAAAGAAAAAGGAAAACAACTACAAATCTGATTTGATATAATCGTGTATCGATTCAAAAGAAAACAACTACATTGACTCTATTTGAAATAAATAGTTTGTAGAGCATTTCTTTTCCATAACTATATGAACAAAGAATAATTACTTTTAGAGTTCTCAGATTTCCATTGAGTATTAACTTTATTAATAAATTCTTCAACTCGTCTTCGAAGAACACACTCCACTTCCCTCTCATTCTCTTCAAAGCTCTCTTTCTTCGGTTTGCTTAAGTCTGAACCGGGCTTCAACTCGGAAGACACTTCTTGCAAACCAGGTTTGGAGGTCAACGATCGATCTGAACCGACCGGTTTGGAGGAGAGAGCTGGCCTAGATATCAGCCCAGGTTTCTGAAAACCGGGTTTGGAAGAGAGAACCGAGTCAGATATCAACACCGGTTTATGCAAACCGGGATTCGATTTGTCTTTGGAATCCGAATTGGAGCTGCCCATGAGGATTAAGATGATGATGAAGTTGCAAAAGAGGAACATGAATAAAGAATTGGAAGCAGTCTTGGTGAGGAGCTCCAAGACAGAATCGATCATCTTTTGCAATAAGGGAGAAAAGTTTGTTGATTGTGCCAAGGAGACTTGGCTTTACAGAGAGACCTTTATATATCCAAAGACGAGACTTCTTAGACAAGTAGATGTTGACAACGACTGCTGAATAAAGTTGTTGAANGTTGACAACGACTGCTGAATAAAGTTGTTGAAATTGTTTTTTTTTTTTTTTTTTTTTTGTCTGCAGTTGTTGAAATTGTTTTAAGAAAATTAAAAATGAAAATAATTAATGATAATTTAAATAAGTGATTCACCAATTTAAAATATGCCAAACTAGGAAACTCCTTACCAGCTAAGTTGTGATAAGTTGTCCTACCAAAAACAAAATAATAATAATTATAACTAGGTGATCTCCGCACTAAAGTGCGGAAGATTTAACAGAAAAACATTATCATAAAATATAATAAAATAAATATATCTATGTTGATAATTTTTGTTCGATATAATTCTGTATCAAATATTTGGAAAAAAAATATATAAACATAGCACATATCGGTTTAGGTCCATTGTATTTTAATTTAATCATAATAGAGGATTCAATTCTATCTATCGACTTCAAAATTAACGATAACCCAAACGATGCTGAAAAAATATTAATTTACTAAACTAACAAAAACGAAAGGCTAGAAAATTTACTAACTGAAAAAAATCAAACGTGAGACTTCAATTCAAATAAAACCAATAAAAAGTCATTGAAAAAAAATACAAAACCCATAATTTTAATGAAATAGTCTTGATCGGTAGTTAATTCTTACTAGGAGGTTCCCGCATTTTAGTGGTTTATTTATGTTGGTAATTCATATTAATTGATATGTTTGAAATAAAAAAATGCGATATAACATATAAAATATCAAAAACCATTAGCTCGAGAAAGCACCCATCAAGCAAGGTTCTGATACCAATTGATCCTTGACCTCTTTGGTAGATGTGATTATCTCATATTCTTTGATTAGAGAGGTCAATCCTTAAGTATCTTATTCACTATAATAGTAGTAAAAGTGCAATATTATCTCCTTCACATCGATGCTTTTCACAATGAAAGATAAAAACATACCCATAAATTTGAAAGCATCAGAAGTTTCACCACCAAATAAGTTTCTTATAGTCGTGCTCCACTGTGTATGGATATATCAAGAGAAAATAACCTCTATGATGCGTATAAACTAAAAATACAATCGTTCAAAGGATTACCTTTGTCTTGTGCTAGCTATTTAACACTTTATAAGTTTATATGTGTTGTATGGAAACAAAACATATAAAAGGAAAGGCAAATAAGAGATGCACATAAGTGCAGTTAGGGTTTGTAGGACATATGAGGAAAATTATTCCTTCAAATAACATGTAGCAGAAGCATCATTGGGGATGTTTCGAAACTGGTCACAAAAGACACAAAAACAAAGACGTAGAAATAAAAAAATAAAACACACACACATGAAAAAAACATGTTATCTTCAAAAAACAAAAGAGAAAGATGAGGAAAACCATAAACAATAAACATAAATCTAAACTATGGACAACGTGAACAAATGGAATACAGGAACAGAGGAAAATATTAAACTTTGATATGAAGATATTTACGTTCTTTTTTGATAATTTTTTCTTCGTGAAAAATATGAAAGGAACGTGATTGGCTATATATAAATATTTAATCTAGGGTTTGAAAGTAATTAGGGTTTTTGTACGTTAATGGATCGTTGAAAAATTAAAACGGATTTAAAATAAACTTATGGGCTTTTTATGACATGGATTAACAACCAATCAAATTATAATTAGAAAATGCTAGAATTGCTCAGAAGATATGACTATATATAAAGATTTAATCTAGGGTTTGAAAGTAATTAGTGTTTTTGTACGTTAATGAATCGTAGAGAAATTAAAACGGACTTAAAATAGACTTATGGGCTTTTGATGACATGGATTAACAACCAATCACATTAAGAGAAATTTTATTTTTTATAATTAGAAAATTCTATAATTGCTCAGAAGATGCCACGTAAGACAATGTGCCTCATAATTGTATATAAAGATAAGGAGTTGCCCTAATAGTAGTCGGGCTGGGCGGAAATACCCGTTACCCATTTCATATCCGTTACCCGACTCGTACCCGTCCCCCAAAAATAGGGTATCTGTAACTTTCGAGACGGATAAAGGGTATTATAATTTCATTACTCATGGGTAAGAGTCGGGTATCGGGTATCGACATATTTTTTTTACTACTCATCTCGATACCCTTCTCGATACCCGTTTCCTATTCTACCTGTAAATACTCGTTTTTTATATAAATAACATTTTATGAATACAATATAAAGTATAATGTATAGATGGTAATGTAAATCTTTAGATCAAATTCTTTTTTCTTTTATTTTGTTTTCAATTATTAAAATTATGGAAGAACGAATGATTCTCACAAGATGGAATGATAATTTCGAAGATTGTCATTGATTATTTCAAAGATCATATTACAAATTTGTTATTTTCTATTTTTGAAACTATATATTGATTATGAGAGGAATTCTTGCTTTTTGTTTTTGTAATGACTTCTTCATATTTTGGTATGTATATCTTAACTTTATAATTTATAGATATATTATATTATAATCATACGAGTAACGAGTTGAGTCGGATACTCGGCGGATAGGTAATTTTTAAGCGGGTACCCGTTTGATAGGGTACTCATTTTCTTCGAGATGGGTACAAATAATTTTTTTTCAGTTACTTGGTCGGATCGGATCAGATCACGAATAGTCTAAAATTACTGGGTATACGTTCCCTACCTAACATCCAGAGTCTTTTGAAACACATGGGTCTTTGTCAAGTCAAGTAACCATTGATACTTTGTAATAATATAAATGATACTCTGCGTTGTGAATCACAACTTGTGATCTTTAATCATTTTCATCGATTAATTCAGGTAGAATATATCTTTATTACTCTCTTTCTTTCAAGGTAAAGCAAACAAATTTCATACTCTCATTTTGAAATAGATATTATTAAGTTAGATATTATAATTTCTAAATCTAGAGGGTCATTTTTAAAAATAAAAAAATTTGTTAGGATTTCTTGCATTACTTTTGCGAAATTAGTTGGCTCTCGAAATCTCTTTTTTCAATTATTATGTAATTAACAAACAAAGAATCCTAATTTAGCCATTTATCTATCTCTTGAAATTCTTTAATACATATTATAGTAATTTTTTTATGAATTTCTTACCTGCAGATTTTAATGTGGGTGAAATTATTCAAGAAAATGACAGTGATAGATTTGGCGAAATTTATCTGCTAAAACCTCAGTTCTCTCCTTCATGGTTGCCAAAAATATGTTCTCAGGAAGAGAGTATCACATACTGTGATACTTCCAGGTTCATCCATTGGTAGTTGGGGCCTATGGTCTTGCCCCCTCAAACCATCTCATGCCTCTCCCCCTCGGTCAGAGGGTACACGTTTGGTATTGAACCTCTATTTTTTTGTTAAAAGTTCTCTTATTCTGATGTATGAGTGAGGTTAACCTCTTTTGTGCCAGTCATTTTCTTTTTTTCTTCTCATTTTCTTTTTCGAAAAAATGGAGATCTCTTTAGTGTAACACCGGTCTAGTTCATTTGTGTGTTTTGGTTTGTTGAAATTGGTTTCTTCTTTGTTTCCACTCAACATATTTATTCGAAATATGCACTTTAGAAAAAAGGTATCAATAGCATTATGAGATAGTAAATAATATGTTTTTTCTATAGTTGTTATATGCATAATTTTTCATAGCGCTTTGAAATGATAATCGTTGTAATATGTAGGTTACAAAAAATATTGTGTTTGCGTTTATCTTTTTTGTTCTCACATACGACTTGTAACCGTCATCATAAGTTAACTGTGAATAAAAAACAATGTAATTGTCTGTCCGATGAATACACATTTACCAAGTTGAAATTTTAGTAAAAACTTTATATTTCACTATAAAAAATATTAATGTTTTACCGAACAACAAAAACTGGGTCAACAATAATTTTGGAATTTTGATCAAAACTTATAGCATAGTAATTTGTGTAATGCTATCAATATGTCACTTTTGAGTTTCCATAATACATATTACATGTTTTTGACAAACAAAAACTAGTGAAGTCTTTCCTTTTATGCTCTCCCCTCCCTTTCTCCTTTCGCTCTCACGCCCTCCGGTCTCGATCCTTGTGTTCACTCTTGCTTTTATTACTCAATACCTTTCACTCTCAGACCCTTTTAGTCTTCATCAGCCTTCTTTATATCGATCAACATTTTCGTTATTCAATCAAACTGATGTGGATGAGACGGAGGTTACTCTCCATCTAGGTTACAAGCAAGTTATTTAAGTTTTTTATATATATTTAGGAAATGAAGCAGTGAAATTAGCTTTTAGAGATTTTAAAAGTTATTGATTGATTACCTAGTGCACTCGATGAACTTGGCCTTATTTTTGTAATTCTCTCAAACTCTAAACCAATAAATACTTTGTTTATAGTTTTATATATTAATTTTTTGCCTCTTTTTTGTAATGAAACCTCGCGAATAGTGCTTAGCACTAGCCCAAGACTGTATTACTCCGAGAAACCCGAATGAAACAAATGACCTTCTAAGTATGAAGAAGAAATTGGATGATCACTTAGAAGAATACTTGAAAGTCTTTTAGAGAAATTTAGAGAGTTATGTATAAGAACACTCTTCTTATTAGCATTTTGTTCAACTTCTTGTACATACATTACAATGAGGGATGGAGGAGCTATTTATAGCCTCCAAAGTTACAAAATATCTTAAAATACTTATCCTAATTCTAAAAATTTCCAACATTATATCTAGATTTTTATCTTACAAAAATATAGAGAATTCTACACTAATACCTAGATATTAATCTTACAAATATCTAGAACTTATAATTTTTTATTATACAGTATCTAGATAATTTTACTGTAAATATCTAGATATTTATTCTTAAGGAGGTGGAAAAATTCTAGAATGTTGAGAAAAAAAAACTCTAGAATTTGGGCTTAATTTTGGGCTAGGACTAATTAAGGATTGTTTCATCATTAGCTCAAAATTAAGTTCGTCCAAAATAAGTTTAACTTAAATATTTTTTTCTACCATAATAGGGTTTTGTTTTTAGACTTGTTTTTTGAAGTCTTTAATTCGTATATTTTGTTTGTGTATGTATAAGGATTGGTGCTTGAGATGCTTGATGTATCTTTTCATAACTCGTGACCCATGATTCTG
>OVAF01002355.1:0-16226 GCA_900406245.1 Odontarrhena argentea | reverse complement strand
CGACTACGCATGTAGTCGCAATTTTCAGTTGCAATTGGCATGTTTTCTTGTAGTGTCTCTACGCATTCTCGAATGAAATGGTATCTGGTGTGTATGTGTTTGCTACGACCGTGAAACACCGGGTTCTTAGTGAGAGCAATTGCTGACTTGTTGTCAATCCGCATAGTCACCCTTTCAAGGTTTCCTTCGGTTGCTTCTGCAAGAAGATCCTGAAGCCAGATTGCTTGTTTAGCAGCTTCGGTAGCAGCTACATATTCTGCCTCACAAGACGATAATGCCACGATCTCTTGTTTCTGTGAACACCACGTGATTGGTGAGTCTCCGAGGTAGAGTATGTGTCCCGTTATGCTCTTTCCATCATCCATATCCATACTGTAGGAGCTGTCACAATACCCCACTAGATGTATCTTGTTGGTGCGTTTATAAAACAGACCAAAGGAGCAAGTTCCACGGAGATATCTTAGAACCTGCTTCAATGTTGCACCATGAGACTCCTTTGGTTCTTGCATGTATCTACTCAAGACTCCAATACTATAAAACATGTCTGGTCGCGTGTGGAGCAAGTATCGGAGACATCCGATCATTCTTCGGTATTCTCCTTCCTCAATACCCTTTTCTCCTTGGGATTTGGACAGCTTCAAGTTCATATCCATTGGTATTTGAGTGGCATTGCAGCCATCCATTCTGGCCTCTTCCAATATTCTTTGGGCATATCTCTCTTGCTTTAGCATGATACCTTCTTTAAGCTGCCTCACCTCGATACCAAGATAGTATGTAAGCAACCCAAGATCACTCATCTCAAACTTGGTTGCCATTGTCATCTTAAACTCTCGTATTGATCTCAAGGATGAACCCGTGACCAATAAGTCATCTACATACACGGCTACGATTAGAAGATCTTCTCCTTCTTTCTTTTGATACAATGATGGTTCCTTTGAACACCTTTGAAATTTCATTTCCTTGAGAGTCATGTTCAACTTGGCATTCCATGCTCTTGGTGCTTGCTTTAAGCCATAGAGAGCTTTATTCAATTTATACACCTTGGTTTCACTTCCCTTGACTACGAACCCTTCTGGTTGGCCAACAAACACTACCTCCTTAAGCTCACCATGGAGAAAAGATGTTTTAACATCCAAGTGGTGTATTTCCCAACCGTATGAAGCTGAATGACTGATGATTAACCTGATTGTTTCCATTCGAGCTACAGGTGCAAAGACTTCATCGTAGTCAATACCATGCTTCTGAACATATCCTTTTGCTACCAAGCGAGCTTTGTGTTTGCTTATACTCCCATCAGAATTTCTCTTGATCTTGAATACCCACTTCAAACCAATTGGCTTGGTTCCAATCGGCAAGTCAACTAGATTCCACGTTCTGTTTCTTTCGATTGAGGAAATTTCATCCTTACACGCTTCTACCCAAACTTCTGATGCTTTGGCTTCATTAAAATCCCAGGGTTCTTCCGTTCTTCGTTAATGGACAACAGGAGACGGTCGAAGTCTTCATCCAGAAGAAGACAGTCGAATTCACTATCACATGTGACATAGTCAGCCAAATATTTTGGCTCCCTTCGTAATCTCGTGGACTTTCTTACCATCGGTTCATGGGGCTCATCACCATCACCATCACCAGAAGTATCATCTTCTTCTTCTTCTTCCCTCTCAAGCTCATTGATTGTCTCATTCTCCATTCTGGTCCGAGCAGCATCATCACCATCGGATTGTTCAATCAATCTCACACCTCTATTTCCATATTCACCCAATTTGACCGCGAAAGACGCATCAAACTCGAATTTCTTCGATTCGATTCTATTCCAATCCCAACCTTTACTCTCGTCAAATCTTACATCCCGACTTACAATGATTCTTTTGCTAGAAGGATCAAACAGCCGATATGCTTTTGAACCTGGTTCGGTTCCTAGATGCACCAAAACTCTTGATCTGTCATCTAACTTTCTTCTTCCCACAGATTCTGTTCTCGCAAAACCAAGACATCCGAATACTCTTAGGTGATCAAGGTTTGGTTTTCTTCTTTTTAGCATCTCGTATGGAGTCTTATTCACCAGGGACCTTGTAGCAATTCTGTTGATCAAGTATGTAGAATGCCTGATAGCTTCTCCCCACAAGTAATTCGGCAATTCCATATGCTTTAAGATACTTCTTGACATTCCTAAGAGTGTTCTGTTTCTTCTCTCAACAACGCCGTTTTGCTGAGGTGAGTAAGGGGCTGTTAAGTGTCTCATGATCCCATTTTCTTCGCAAAAGGACTGAAATTCAGTAGATATAAACTCACCACCCCTATCGGTTCTGAACGTTTTGATCACACACTTTGTTTCTTGTTCAGCAAGTATCTTAAATTTTTTGAATTTTTCAAATGCTTCTCCTTTATCCTTTAACAGAATTGTCCACATGTAACGCGAGAAATCATCTATTAGCACAAAAACGTACCTCTTTTGTGCTGGTGTTGGCGGTGTGATGGGTCCACAAAGATCCCCATGGATGAGTTCTAGAGCTACTGAAGCTCTGTACGTGGTTGCCCTTGGGAACGGGTCTCTCGTTTGTTTACCAAGTAAACA
Source organism: Odontarrhena argentea (assembly GCA_900406245.1). NCBI lineage: Eukaryota > Viridiplantae > Streptophyta > Magnoliopsida > Brassicales > Brassicaceae > Odontarrhena > Odontarrhena argentea. Next base: position 13,651 of record OVAF01002355.1, on the reverse strand, counting down.
TGACTTGCACGTTTGTCTCTCAATTCTGATGCTTGGTATACCATCCACTAGGTCTTTGTTTACCATCAGCTTCATCGTATCTGTGTTGATATGACCTAGTCGTGCGTGCCAAGTTGTTGCCTCGGGTGAGTGGATTGTCTGCAAGCACTTGATGCTCTCAACTTCCAACAATAATTTGTATAACCGGTTTCTTGACCTCGTTGTCCTAACAAGCAGCTTTCCAACCCGATCATATAGCTTCAATTTATCTCCAAGCATTCGTACCTCACAACCTGCTTCGGTAGCTTGACCCAAACTCACTATGTTACTCTTCAATTCAGGTATGTAGTAGACATTGTGCAGGGCCTTCTTTTCACCATTCTCGAACACAAATCTTATAGAGCCTTTTCCTTTTATGTCTATACGGGAATCATCACCAAATCTCACTTTTCCCGTAACGCCTTCATCAAGATCATAAAAGAAGCTCCTATTTCCACTCATATGATTGCTTGCCCCGTTGTCAAGATACCATATGTTGTCCACATCCGTTCCGGTCTCAAAAACACTCGGCTTCACTTTATCTTCTTGGAGATAAACTACTTCATGCATCATTAGTCCATCAGCTGATTGAGTATCTTCTTCCTTTTTCTCCATAGCTTCTTGAAGCTTAAGCAACCTGTCCGGGCAGTCCGAGGCATAGTGTCCTTGTTTATCACACCTAAAACACGTGATATGTGAAGCATCATAGTTCTGGTCCTTTTCCCGTGATTGATTCCCATATCTACCACGTCCTCGACTTCTAGAAGAGCGACCTCCTCATCCTCTTCCTCTTCCTCTGTACATACCAGAATTATTCCCGTAAGAATCATAAGTGGCATACATAAGCTTCTCGTGATCGTTACTTTGATCTTCCTCTTCATCGTTAATTCTTTCCTCGTATGCCTTTAACCGACCTACGATGTCTTCAAAGCTTGTTGAATTGAGATCTAGTACTTGCTCGAGAGAAGCTACTATGTGAATGAACTTCTTTCGAGGAAGACTTGACACAAACTTCTTGACTATCATAGGTTCTGCTAGCTCTTTTCCTAAGGCAGCAGATTTTGATGATATTGCTGAAAGTTTTTCAACAAAATCATCGATTGTCTCAGTTTCCTTCATCTTCAAGCGATCGAATTCTGCCATTAAGGTTTGCAACCTTGCATCTTTCACTCTTTCTGCTCCCACATGCCTCGATCTTATTGCTTCCCAAATCTCTTTGGCAGTTTCTAGGTCTCCAACTTGAAGAGTAAGGGCATCCGGAATAGATTGGGTTATCAATGCAATAGCTAAATCATTCTTCGTCTCATCAACGTTACCCTTCTCGATCACCTCCCATGTCTTGTGAACTCTAAGCAATATCTTCATCTTCATGGCCCATACGGTGTAATTGCTTGAGTTTAGCATAGGACACTTGATGGAAGGAGATCCTCCTCCTTCCTTTATCTCGGATGATGATGACACTCCGATTTTGTCATCTTCTCCCAACGCCAAGGATTTGTCACTTTCTCCGGTCACAGATTTGTCATCTCCTCCTGCCATTGTAGCTCTGATACCACGTGAAGAAACCAAAGCTTAGAACACAAGTGCTTAATAAGAATACCTCTCTTATTAATCTTAAGGAAAATTACTCAAAACCTTAAGTCCAAAACTCATAAGTTGTGCTAAGCACCTCCTTATATAGGGAAACAACTCTTAAAACCCTATTCTAACAATAATGGAAAACTCACATATCCAATATGTATATTGAGATTCTCCTAAACATACTTGACTTCATCCACAAGCTATTCCAAGCTTACAACAACAGATCAAACTCTAGAGAAAGAAAATCATTCTTGTATGCTCCCTGTGGTGAGGATAAAAGACATGTACAACGAGTTAACTATGAGTCTTGAAAGGTTCATAACTGTTCTTATATGGCTCTAGCGAATAAAGCAAAGTGAGTGTCTGAATAAGCCCAAGAACCATAACTCATGAAAGAACAAGGTTCTATAGTAATAAAGGTGGAATTCAAGGCATTTTTAGGCAGGGTCAAGTTTTCATAGTAATTAACAAAAAAAAAAGAAATTTGGTGATTTTACATAAGAGAAAGTATTTTGTTTTTAGGGGCAAAAATGAGATTTTGCGGAGTTCGTACAAAAACATAATTTAACACTTTAACAGTAGAACAAAGAATTTTTACGATTTTCGTCCAAAAATAAGAAAAATATAGGATTTGCGCAGATACATAACTCTATAATATGGCGTAAATATAAGATTACTAGGGGAAGGTCCGCACGTTGTGCGGATTTGGATTATTATAATTTTAACAAAAGATCGATAATAGAATTTTAATTAATATTAATATAAAACGTATTTTCTCTATCTCTTTAAATAAATTAATGTCATTTTTTTCATTTTTGGATGTTGTAGATTTAGATATTTAATTTTAATATGCTATATTTATCTGTACTTCATATAGGATTGATAGTTTTTACTAATTAGTAGACTTGTTCAATTAGTTTTTAAAATTTACATATTAGTTTTTTTTATTTAATTTTTAATTACTTTAGACGTTTTCTTATTTCTATTATGCATGGATTTTAAAGTATTTTCACTATTTAAAAAACTAATATCTTTTTCTATATCTAGTTTTACATTTCTTACCGTTTTTTATGTGAGATAAATTTCTTTGATTTACTAATGTAAATTATCATAAAATGTATTTTCACTATTTTAAAAAAATTAATGTCATATATAGTATTTAAAAAGAAAATTGAATTCAAAATAAAACATGTATCAGCAAAATAATGTTTAGTGAAAACAACACTATACTCTCCCATATTTTGAAATGGTTCATTCCACTTGAAAAAACTATATACATGTAATCCAAATTATATGAATTCTATTTTGTTAAAGGCATATGTCATTGATGTAATAAATGGGAGAAAATGAATATTTGAAAATACAAATAAATAAACTTTTACATGATATGCAAATCTGTATAAAATAAACTTAATGATTGTCTTTGCATATCCTTAAAAATTAATAGTAAATATAAATAAATGTGTGACCAGTGGGTATCTCTTCCTTTTGCTATCTTATATTCTTGTGTTAGGCTTTAATGTCATATAAACTCTTTTTTTTCTTACTGTAACTAATATTTTAAATTTGTATATATGTGACTATATTTATAATTTTTTTTTTGTCAACGACTATATTTATAATTATAACAAATGATTTTCAAATATTGAAATTTGAAAGTTATATAGATGGTTTGAATAACATTTTTTCGTTGTTTTTAACACTTGAATTTCTTATCCACTTCAAAATATTTGTTGTAAGATAGTGTTAATACAATCATAGATTAATGTTTTATTATCATTATCAAAAGTTATGAGAAAAAATTAGAAAGAATAAATGTTAGCATTCAATGTGGAGGACACATGGAAGTTTCTCGTAGCTTTGCTTTTTGGTAAACCTTACTTTATAACATAGATGGTTGTGAAAGTTACAGCTCGCCCTGCCTCGTTATTTGCAAACCAAGATTCTCCCAACGGAGCATGCTCTCTAGAACGTTACATTTTAACTAGATTTATGTCCGTACTATCGATCGGGTTATTTTTTATGTGTTTTATTTTCATAATTTCAAAGCATACTTGATTGTTCGATTGGTACATCCACATCGAATTTTTTTTATTTTTTTTTTAATCTTTTATTTTTCCAATTTTATGTTTTGAAAGATCCATTTTATTTTGTAAGATTTTTTCTTCTTATGTATTTTCATGTGTAGTGTTTTGGTTATTTTAAGAAATTTAATTATTTTTTTTAGTATGACATTTTTATTATTGTGAAAAGGGAAATTTCCATGAACTTTATTCTGTTAATCCATTTAATTCTCGAACTATTTTACTACCGAGTTTCCCACCTTAACTATTTTATTTGCCTAGTTTTATTCTCCAACTCTTGACCGTATATCCATTTTGCACTTATACGAAACGCATACTTAACGGATATTAAGTATATTATTATTTTAATAATAAAATAATTAAAAACAAAATTTTTAAAAAATTAAAAAAAAAATCAGAATTTTTATGAAAAATCGAAAAAATAAGAAAATAAAAACAGATTTTGATTTTTAAAAAATCAAACTTTTTAGAATTATAGAATTAAATTATATTAAATTATAGATTCACATTAAATTTTAAATTTTAAATTATCTTTAAATTATCTTTATAAATTTCTAAAATTAAAAAAAGCATAAAAATCTAAAAAATCTTAAAACTTACCAAATACATAAATCGTAATTTAAGATCAAACTTAGAGTTTTGAAATTTTGAAACCATATGTCTTTAAGATTTTTGAATTTTTTTGTGATTTTTTTTTTTATAATCTTATAAATTTTGGGATTGATTTATAGTTTTTACTTAAAAATATAAGGTAATATCAATACATAGAAATTTGAAACCCTATATATCTAAGAAATTTGAAACATTAATAATTTCGGAAAAATATCATTTTTATATTTAAAGATTTTTTGTAATCTTATAACTTTTTGGGATTAATTTGCATATATTTTTAAAAAGGGAGAAAATTATACTATAAAATATAATTATTTTATCTAAAAAAATTGTATTAATTTTCTTCTTAAACTATATAATTGTTTTGGAATTTTCTATTTTAAAGATTTTGGGGTTTCCTTTATATTACTTTTAAGTTTTAAATTGAATTTTGTAAATAAATTTTTTAGTTTGTAACAAAAAACTTTCTTGGAATTTTTTGACCATTTTTAATTATTTTTAGAGATTTTTAAAGATTTTTTAGAATTTTTCTGAAACATTTTTATTATTTAAAAATTAAGGAAAAAAATTCGTTAAATGTCTGTTAGATTGAGGTTGTTAAGTGGACAACACTATGAAAGTTTGAGAATTAAATGGCTTAATGGAATAAAGTTGAGGATTTTTTTTGGAATTTTCCCTTGTAAAAATGAAGAGTAGATGCTTGTGAAGAAGACAATAGATTTTTTATTATTATTTATATTATGAAGATTATTGCAATATATCATATGGTTGTCCATGATATTTTTTTGTTTTTTCTTAAAACATGATATTAAAAGTCTTAAGATATAAAAGAAGAAAAATAACGAATTTTTTGGAGTAAATGCTATAATCATAGTAATTGAAAAAGGTTATGAATGCTCATCACTAATCAATACGGAATCAAAGTCTTTTATTTTTCAAATCCTTTGTTTTGTTCTCGTTTATAAAAACAGTACTTATGGTCATGTGTTATATATTCACATAATAGTATAAGTTTTGCATATTTACCTCTTCTTTTGGACTTTATAATAAGGTCTATTTGCAATAATGACGTGTTAACTTGTTAAGCATGTTTATCTCCATTTTCAAGTATAATTTGACTCCTCAAAATACTCTATTTTATATATTCATATCTAAAACACATTAAAAGCTCTAGCCTCTAGACGACATGAACATTGTTTTAGGGATAAGAGAAACTATATGCCGATGTGTACAATATAAATGCTTTGATTAGAGTGTGATTTCGCCAGTTCAAAATAAATCATTGATTATGTTTGGTATTGAATTCTGAACGACGACCATGTATTACACTAAGTGTGTTGATGTGTACAATTAAAATATTTTGATTGGTTTCTATTTAAAAAAATCAGCTGATGTCATCCAGTCTCATGTGTCAGTGGCTAGTGAGGCATACCCAACTTTTATTGTATTGATTGCGTTTTGATAAGCTTTGGTTACATCTCATTTTTTATATATATTTTTTTTGCTACAAATAGAATAGTAATGTCATAAGTGTAGAGAAGCTTTGTGATTGTGACCCGAGTCTGTTCATATAAGGTTACTGAACATCCTCCCATACTAAACATAGCCTGCAACAATTTTAAAGACATATTATCCACTAAGTCAAAGGGAAAAACAAAGTGAGAGAGTGATCACTTGGACGATAAGTCGAAAGCTCTGTGGAGTATAGTATGATACAATTTGATGTTACAAAGTTTGAATGCTTACCAGATTCGAAACTTTTGATTTACAGCTCTGAATTCGACAAAAATCGATACAAAAACTAGATCATACAGAGAAATAATCACAAAGTTTCTAATCGGAAAGCATCTATCGAAAAAATATAAGAAAAAGAAATGGAACAATATCTTAAAAGGATTCGACGATTACCCAATTTGTAACAAACCCACAATTCCACGATTAGAACGATTCCAGATAATTCTTTGGGTTCAACAATTCGACGATTTGAAAGGTTCAACGATTAAGATTCATCGAGTAGAGGATTCCACTCATCGATTTGAGAATAGTAGAAGGGAAAAATTCTCTCAAACTCAGAAATCCACTTTCTCCATAGAATCACCAATCGCGAATGAACCCTAATTGTTTGTTTGAGTGATTTATTTGTCTTTTTTTCAGACAGATGTTACGTGGCTTTAAATGTCACATTTGACATCATCATTCTTTTACACTAATATTGAACAAGTAAACGATACTTTAACAAAAATCACTAAAGTGAGTTTTCAGTAGGGGATATGGATAAGGTCGGCTAGGGCAAAAGTGAAATGATCAACCTTGTCTATTCTGGTGAAAATATTTATTACGTTGTCTATTGGAAAGATCATTTTAGAAGTGGAGAATGATCAATCTCGTTCATTTTACCCAAAATTCACTTCAAAGTACTTCGATTGATCATTTTGAATATTGAAGGATTAGTCTCCTGCATCATATATATCCACGATTTTTCTTCTTATAATCTCATTTCCCATGAAAACTCTAACCTTCACAAGAATGACATGTAATCTGAAATGACTTAATAATAAATTAAAAACCCTATAAAGACACATATATTAAGAGTTAATAAGGGGGAAAATAGTATAAGAGACTTAAATTTGCAAGTCATACGCGGTGTCGGCGTCAAATAGTGCTACACTTTTGAAAGCAAATGACAATAATAACCCGATATATAGGCATATGGATAATAGTGTGGAATAAAGGAGACAAACAAGATATCTGTGTCAGAGCTACTCTCCAGAGTTGTCAGGCTATAACCTAACAGGAGAAATCTGGCTCATTTCTGTCCACATTTTCTCTGCACATTCCGGCTGCATTTAATGTGATAGAGACAGGAGAGAAAAATATTATTTACCGTATTTACATACAAAACATATATGTAATAGGAGTAAAATGGCAGAGCAAAATCTCACCAACAAACTCTGAACTTACCGAGATAGTAAAATTGTAGACTTAGTGTGAAGGTTTTAGCATAGGCTCCACCACACGGAAAGGTATCCTCTCACTTTTTATCTGCAGTTTATTTATTGTCGATATGCCTTATGTAGTTAATTCCCTGTATGGAAGTTTATGCTGAACTTTATAACTTTTCTCGTCAGATCTATATTTCTTTCCAAATTATTCATGTTTACTTTCTAAAATCTCCACCACATTGGACCACATAGATACCTGAATATGCTTTCATATACCTTTGCGAATCATAGTTGTGTTTGATACAATATTGCGAAAGAGTTAGGGAGAGTTGTATCATATTTTTTTTATGCGCAGGAACCTTATAGCCTCATAATAAAAGTTGTCATAACTTGTCATGTTCTTTTTTTGTGATAGATGTGGAAGATTGTTAGGCTCCAAAGGGGTCTATGGGTGAAGAGGGATACGGGACAGTGGGATTTTCATAATGATCCAACGAATGTAGGTTTTGGGTATCTCGTGAACGAAGAGTGCAGATTCTCTGACCTTATGGTGACGGTTCGCGGGTAATATCACCTTGAGCCAATGACACCGGTCATACTTACATACCAGGACCCCGGTTCCACGAGATTTTGCTAACGGGAGAAATACAACTCCTATTGATATCACCACAGACGAGCATTGTAGGATATTTATGGCCCTGAGAAACAATAACCCAGATTTGACTGTGCTAGAACTATTGGGTCAGAATCTGTTGCTCGTTACCAATTCCAGAGGAGGGCCAATTTCTCGGTTGGGGGCACTTCTTATAGTTTCTCAGAAGCAGAAATAGAGATAACCAACTAAGGATCAAGCTTTACGTGTATTGGAGGTAAAAACATCTTTTATTAACCGTAATATTTTTAGTAAACGTACATGGTTATGCAAATAGATTTCCACGCTAATCTTATATACTTGTAGACCTCCTTCGAGGCCCACACATTATTGCACACAACAAGCTCTTGAAGACATATTTACAGAGGAAGAGATGGTTGTCATACATATGATTCACTTGGAAATTGAAGAAGCGCAACGTCGGCGAAGAATCCCCTTCCCTATTAATGGGAATGTGGTGCCACCAACTACATCTCCACTAACTCCTACAGTTCCACCTGATGCTACTCAATTGCAGGTAATCAACCTTGATGCACAAGATGAAACAGGAGGAAATGCTGGTGATATCGTCCTAAATAGTCCATGTGATTAGTTAACATGTCCGTATATGACTATGAAAGCAGAGACAAGTTTGCGTGCTTTTGATATTAGTCTAGAAATACTAACTTGTTCTGTTATGTTTAGAAGATGTAATGGAGTTCCCAGCCGTGGAATCAACAGAGTCTACTGAAAATCTCAACCCATGAGAGCATATGACTGTACCAAACGGTGGCGGTCACGAGACAAACACCTTTGCTCAAGCAGAAGGTTGGCATACTGAACGATGTGGAAATGGGCGGTGGAATGAATGCTGAGCAGAGAAATGTTATGCCACTACCCCATGCTGGAGAGAGAAACAATATGGACGGGGCCCAAATTGTCCCATATGTTAAGGATACAAATTCATCAACTGGATCCTCAGACGATATGTGCATCATCTTGGACAATCAACCCACTCGTGAGCAAGCTTTGTTATTCATGCAGCCTGTTGCCGAAGAGAGCCAGGGAATGGACGGGCAAGGAAGCCAACACACGGCTATAACGACACGAGTTCGTGATCTAACTCTAGGGATGGCCATTACTGAAAATGGTGGACCTTCACACAATGTTGGGCTGCCGCAACCATTTGGGCCCAATACAGATCTCACTTTATCACGCGAAAAATGGAGGTAGGAACGATTCATCAACTAGTTTTGGGACACATCCAAATAATCTCAAACCGTGGCGAACTAACGTAATATATGCATTTTACACATTGTTTGACACATGGAGCATTCAGCGAGGGGTACAAATCTGTCGACAAGAATACATGGGAAGTGATAACATGGATCTTAATAACTCCACACCGATGAAACTTTCCACCACATCCCCAGTTACGCAGCAAACTCCTGACCTAGGGTTGACTTTGAGTACAACTGAGTATGACGCGAATGGCGGTGGCGGCATGGCAAATGAAGAACCATACTTTTCCTCTGATGCAACGGATCCACTTGGTGGGTTTTAATCACTTTTTTTTACTTGATGTGCGGATGTAAGATGCCCAAGGGACACTTTTCTAAAAAAAAACTGTTATAGCGGCTTTCTACAGTGGCATTTGTTCAAAAAAGTGTCCAAATAGCAGATAAATAATGGGGTGGGGGCAGTAAGACGATGAAGAAGTTTGGCTTTTTTTGTTTTCTGTAATATATGTTGTTGCCCGTTATGTGTTATATTATCCCCTGCAATGAAATATGACGGCTAAGTTTCTATGTATCACGAAATCTAATATTTTTAGGTATATTGTGACGGAAATGCGATCAACAAAATGTTAGAAGTGAGAGTCGGATGATAGTACTTAGAGATTAAGTGTAAAATTGGTTGTGTAGCAGCAGGAGTATTAATCATACATCTAAACATTAATGTGGTATGTTGTAATCTCATCTAGCTTCTATATGATGTCAATGATTGTTACCTAAACTTTTATGTACGAACATTTTAAGTGAAGTGAATTTTTTTTTTTTCGGTTAACTAATACTTTAGGTTTCATTTGTAGGTGATGTCATCAACAATCCAAATGACATCTGGGAGGGGCTGATTTTCAGTAATCGTGCCGAGTTTAAGCAGCACATGTCATTATATGCCATAAAACACAAGTTTACATACATGACGAAAATTTCAAGCCCTCTTTTGATGGTTTCGAAGTGTACTGGTAGGAGGTGCCCGTGGCGGGTGTACGCAATTTGTGTAGAAAATTCAGAAGTGTTTGAGGTCTGAAGAGTAAACTCTGTTCATAATTGCACGGTTGACGAGAGAAGAGATTATCAAAGACAAGCAACCGCTTCAGTTATTGGTAATATAATGCGGTCAAGGTACAACGGATCACTAAGTGGACCACGCCGACTAGATGTTCGAGAAATGATGCACAATGACCATGACATCTGTATAACATATTGAAAGGCATGGCAGTCTAGAGAAAACGCAATGGATTATGTAAAGGGGGCAGTAGGAAACTCTTATGCGTTGTTGCCGTCATATTTGGAACGACTTGTTCTTGCAAACCCGGGAACAAAAGTGGAGCTGCAAACCATTTAACATGAAGGGGTTGGTCAAAGATTCAAATACCTGTTTTTTGCTTTTGGTGCATCTACAAAGGGATTTAAATATATGCGAAAGGTGGTAGTTGTTGACGGAACAAAATTGAAAGGGAGATATGCTTGATGCCTATTGACCGCATCAGCACAATATGGTGATTATGCTATCTATCCACTTGCATTTGCTATAGTGGACGGAGAAACTGACAGAGCATATGAGTGGTTCTTTAAACATCTTTACTCATTTGTTCCTAATAACCGTGACCTTGTATTTGTTTCAGACAGACATGCATCTATATACGCATGCCTAAATAAGGTAATAATAGGACAAGATAACTATTACATATTTATATTACGGTAAATAAAGTTATTGACTGATATTTCTAATAACTGTTATTACTTGTAGATTTACCCGGTGTTTATCATTGTGCTTGCGTGATACATCTGAAGCGCAACATTAAAACACATTTCAAAAATAGGCATCTGGGGTACATGGTTAAGCGAGCTGCATTTGCGTACCGACTTATCGATTTCAACCGAATTTTCCACGACATTAAGCGAATGGATAGTAAATGTGCTGAATATTTGCGTGAAATTTGATTTCAACATTGGGCATGCTCACATTTTCCAGGAAAGAGATATAATATAATGACAAGCAATATTGCGGAAAGCTGGAATACCGTGATACGCGAAGGGAGAGAAAAGCCAATTGTTGCTCTAGTAGAGTTCATTCGTGGGAAGCTAATGGAATGGTTCTCCACGTGTCGACAAGTGTCCAATGAAAACCAGGACTCGGTGATGCCCAAGATTCAATCCATTCTATAATAAAAACTTTGAGGAATCTGGTGGGTGTATAGTTCGCAACATTAACAAGGATGCGTTCGAAGTGGTAGACAAAGAGGGTGTGTCATACCAAGTCAATTTTAGTATTAAATAGTGCAGCTAGTTTGCTTTCCCAATGTTGGAAATACCATGTACTCATGCTATTGCCGCATTAGTAACGGCTCGTAGGCGCATTGATTCGATGGTCCCAACCGAGTTTTTTTAGAATCACAAGGTTCTGGCATATAAGGAAAACATCAACCCAGTGACTGAGACTGCCAACGATGGTGCAATAACAGCTGCATTTGCTGAAATGGATTTATTGCCCCCTAATACAAAGCGCCCACCAGGTCGCCCTCGTAAAAAGAGATTCTTCTCGCGTGAGGAGTATAGGGTAAGAACATTTAACAAATTACATAGGTTAGTAAGATATAATTCATTTTATGAGTATACAGATGAAACGCATACGGAGACCAAGGGTGTGTAGCAGATGCAAGGGACTTGGCCACAACAGGGCCACATGCAAGATGCCGATATGAAAAAGTCAGTAAGGGGCATAATGGAAGACTTGTCTATAAATAATGGGAAGTAAGGAAGGGTTGTACCTGGGTTAGTCAAAGTATCTTGAAAATAGTGTGTAAGATAGTATCTTCCCAGAAGAGATTTGTAAGAACTTGTGAGATCTAAATAAAGTATCCCCCTTTATGTTATGAAGTACAACATACGCAGGTTATTTCGGTAGATACATAACAAATTGTGTGAGCGGTAGTATTAAAGTTAGTGATAATGGGCACATCCTGGTGGCTAAAAACTTTATTAAAGACTAAATACAGTGTTGCGGTAAATGATAACTTGCTTATTTTACACTTTCTTAGTCTTGTTTTATTGTCTTATAGTTTTAATTTGATTTGCATTTTGCATGTTTTCACATGTTTTGTTAACTTTACATCTTAGGTATTGCATTTAGTTAGTTTTCTCGGTGTTATTGCATTTTGCATTGTATTCATGCATTCTTAGGTACTCCTTGGAGTTTTGGAGATGTCGCGGAATGTAACTAAGTCTATTGAAGCTTTGGAGTTGTGCAAAAAGCCTTTGGTGGTTCGTTTTTGTGTTGAGGTCATCTTGTTAAAGAGGCATATTTGATACAGTGTGAAGATCAGGGTCCATACAGAGATGTACAAGAGATATTGAGCCGAAACTTTGCAGTATGATAGCCTCAAGTGTGATGAAGACATGGGATTTCGAATATCTGCAATCGGCCTTGAATTGATCGAGTTATGGAGATTTTACAGAGGGGTGTACAGACTGCTCGAACCTGTTTAAACTAGGAAGAAGACGAAGCTCGATCTGGAGATTGGCAAAACCAAATTGGCTGAAATTTTGGGAGAAGGTATCTGCACATTCAAGGAAGTCCTGAGACTTGGAATCACTGGATTTGGAGGTTGCATGAAGGAGTTAGAGTCATCACAGTCGTCGAGTTTGAGCACGCACCGCATCAACCAACCGCCGAGCAACTCATGTACTGGACCGGGGACCTGGGAACGGGATTATCGTGCCTCTCCACCCCATTCTGGTTGTTCTGAGTTGCAACATTTCGTCCAGGAGGTTGAACGGCAACATTGAACGGCCAACTCCCTTGCATTCATCCCGTTCTAGCCTTGCCACCTAAGGAGCATCAGGACATGCCTCAGAACTAAGCACAAATGAAGGTCCTAAACTTCTTTAATTGATCTGAAATTTTGATAAAATATAGAGGAGTGAGTTCTCTATCTTTTAGAGGTGAAATCAAGTAAATCAAGGTAGTATTGAAAGAGTTATGAAGATTCTTCCTCGGCGTGTCCCAGCTATCCGCGAATGAGAAAGACTGAGATTGAAATAACTCGTTACAAAAATTGGCTGCGTGTATTGGTCTGAATTTTTGACACAAGCTAGATGAGTTTGTTAGCTAACAGTGAGAGTTGGAATCACGTCATTTGAGGACCACAGAAAGAAGTTATGAAAATTACACTGAGAGCGCTTACTTGGAACGGGATTTGCGGGTTTGTTTGCCCGTTCTGAAGTGTCATGAGTGTGCCAAACATGTCCAGGAGCTGGAACGCCCACATGGAACGGGCCAACTTCTTCCCCAGCCTGTTCCAGCCTTCAAATCCGACCATTGACCACAATTTTTCTCNAACTAGACTATATAAACTTAATGATCTCTTAAACCTAGTCTCTTAAGCTTTCTTCTATCATTCTAAGAACCACAAAACTCTTTGTATCTTTTATGCTTACGAATTTGAGTTTTAAGATTTGTTAATCATTTCTTAATCTCTTATGATTATGCTTAAC
>OVAF01002354.1:6218-16233 GCA_900406245.1 Odontarrhena argentea | reverse complement strand
CTTGGACATCTCTCGAATGTTTCCTTCTGAAAATAAGCTTCAATCCTGCTGTACCACGCACGTGGTGCCTGTTTGAGACCGTATAATGCCTTTTTCAACTTGTAAACTTTCTCCTCTTGTCCCTTTTTTATGAACCCTTCAGGCTGGTTGACATATACTTCTTCTTTGAGTTCGCCATTCAAAAAGGCACTCTTAACATCAAGTTGGAACACCTCCCAGCCTGATTGTGCTGCCACTGCGAGAATTGTTCGAACTGTGTCTAGTCTGGCCACCGGAGCAAACACCTCTGTGTAATCAACGCCATAGCTTTGCGCATAGCCCTTAGCCACTAGCCTGGCTTTATACTTCTCTACCTCTCCATCTTCATTCAGCTTGGTTTTATAAACCCACTTGACTCCAATAGGTTTCACGCCTTTAGGTAACACTGTGAGTTCCCATGTTTCGTTTCTCTCGATTGATTCTATCTCACCCATCATCGCTTCTCTCCAAATCTTTTGTTTCTGAGCATCTTCAAACCGAGTTGGATCATCTTCTGCGACCATTAACATCATTATCAATGCTTCCATATCTTCTTCTTCTTCTTCCCCATGTGTGCCTTCTCCCACTTCATAATCTGCCAGATAGGCTGGCATTTTCCTTCCACGTACACTCGTTCGTACCATCTGGTGCATACTAGGTTGAACAATTGATTCTGCAGGAACCAAATTATCCACTTCATTCACTTCATTAGCAGGGACCGAATCATCCATTCCATTAGAGTTTTCTCCAAAATCAGCTCTTACACCTTCTCCTTCTTCATCATGTTGATCTGTCTCATCTTCATACTCTAATATGTCTCTTTTAATTTCTTCCGCAGTTCTTTCCCAGTCCCAGCTCTTTTCTTCTTCAAAGATGACATCTTTACTCACCACAACTTTCTTAGAGATTGGATCATATAATCTCCAGGCCTTCGACTCATCATTAACTCCCAAAAAGACACACCTTTTACTTTTATCATCCAGCTTGCTCCGTTTTTGATCCGGCACATGTACATGTGCAACACACCCAAAGATTCGAAAATAATTCACCATCGGTTTTGTTCCACTCCATGCTTCCTCTGGAGTTATGTCTTCAAGTACAGTTGTGGGACTGCGATTTTGAACATGTACACTCCACCTTGCAGCTTCTGACCAGAACTTCTTCGGAACTTGCCTCTCGCTTAGCATCGAGCGTACTGCATTCATAATGGTTCTGTTCTTCCTCTCGGCCACTCCGTTTTGTTGAGGCGTGTAGGCTGTAGTTAACTGTCTACTGATTCCTTGAGTCTTACAAAATTCTCCAAATTCAAGAGAATTGAATTCTCCACCACGATCAGTTCTTAAACCTGAGATCACTGCTCCTATCTCCTTCTCAACACTAACTTTAAAGTTCTTAAAAACAGTAAACGCCTCTGATTTTTCAGATAAGAAGTAAATCCAAGTTTTACGAGAAAAATCATCAATAAAACTTAGAATGTACCGCTTATTACTGTGTGAAGATGGTGTGATTGGACCGCAAATGTCTGAGTGTATCAGCTGCAATGGTTTGGATGCTCTCCATAAACTTTTCTTTGGCATTGAATTTCTGTGTTGCTTTCCAATGATGCATGTCTGACACTTTTCTTTAATAGCTTTCAACACAGGAAGACCAATCACCATTTTCTTGTGAGCCATCTTGTTAATCCCATCATGATTAAGATGCCCAAACCGACAGTGCCATAAGTGAGCCTCTTTATCCTCTTTATCCATTACCTCCTCAGTTTGTAGACACATTGGGGCTTTTATCGATGCTAGGAGATAGAACATCCGATTTCCACTCATGCTAGTTTGCATAATCATTCCTCTGTCGCGATGATATACCTTGCATGTCCCATCTTGTATTAGAATTGCTAGATCCTTCTCTTGAAGCTGACCAATACTTAGAAGATTATTTCTAAGTTCAGGCACATAATATACATCAGAAATAACCTGAGTAACACCATCCACTTCTACTCTAATGTTTCCTATTCCCACCACAGACAGCGTCATATCATTCCCAAGTTTCACAGTTTTGTTGAGGTTACCTTCCAATTTGCAGAACCACTTCTTGCTACCCTCATGTGATTGCTGCAACCTGAGTCGAGAAACCAGACATCTTCTCTGCTTGCTTTGTTCTCTTCTACATAAGCCATTAACAGTATCTCCTCATCTTCTTCCAACACTGCATAGTT
The DNA here is from genome assembly GCA_900406245.1 of Odontarrhena argentea. Taxonomy (NCBI): domain Eukaryota; kingdom Viridiplantae; phylum Streptophyta; class Magnoliopsida; order Brassicales; family Brassicaceae; genus Odontarrhena; species Odontarrhena argentea. The sequence goes on along the minus strand of OVAF01002354.1, from coordinate 14,006 downwards.
TGCCCTCTTCTCCCATTCTGGACATTCATATTGAAAATGCCCCAACTTGTGACACTTGTAACATTCAACCAGAGATCGGTTCTGAGTGTTTCTTCCTCTACCTCTGCCACGACCTCCTCTAAATGCACCCCGACCTCTTCCACTCATGAATCTCTCATCTTGAGATACTTTCAAGACCTGTTCTTCTTCTTGTTTTTCATTCATTCGTCCCTCATGGACAATTAAACTTCCATGAAGATCATCAACGCTCATCGTACTCAAATCATTTGACTCTTCAATAGAACAAACAACATAATTGAATCTTACTGTCAAAGATCTGAGTATCTTGCTAACAATCGTGCTTTGCTCCATGGTCTCACCATTTGCCTTCATCTTATTCACCACGGTCAAAGTTCTACCCAAGAAAGCATCGATCTTTTCTCCATCCTTCATGGCAAGCAACTCGAACTCCTTTCGCAGTGCTTGAAGTTGTGATCTTCTCACCTTTGAAGATCCTTGATATTTCCTTTTCATCGATTCCCAAATCGCCTTTGACGTGCTCTTGTCAAGTATTGTTTCCAAGATTTCTCTACCAATTGCTTGAAACAAGAAATTCTTGACCTTGAGATCCTTCAACTTGGCGTCCTCCACCACCTTTCTCTGAGCCTCACTTGCTGTTGCAGTCCCAATCGGCGCAACTGGGATTCCTTCCTCCACCAAACCCCACAACTCCTTGCTTCTCAAGAAATTCTCCATGGTCATCGACCAATAGTCGTAAAAACCATCAAAACTGGGAATGGCTGGTTGTACAAACTTATCTGCGTTTGACATATCTTCCTTTCACTCTCTCTTACTCAATTTTTCACTCTTTGAATCGCTCTGATACCAAANGAATCCTAAAAAGTTCAAGAATATATTTTAAGAATAACAAAATCGTAAGGAAAAAGATGGAGAAGAGTGATAATTTTGGAGTGATTTTAGTCAAATACTTAATTCGAACTAAGATTGTAAGATATATTTAAAAGACTATGGTCTTGCTTGGTGTGAANACTTATCTGCGTTTGACATATCTTCCTTTCACTCTCTCTTACTCAATTTTTCACTCTTGGAATCGCTCTGATACCAAATGTGAAATAATAAACTGAAAGTAATAATCTATTGAGTGAATAACATTGACTATATATAGCCTTACATCCATGAAAGAGAAATAACAGCTAAAAACCAGGAACACATTTGACTAACTCGAGTCACAATTTCCTTATTGGTAGGACCTACTTGACCAACTAAAGATAACTTATACGTCTCAACATACTCAGACTACTTGACCAACTAATGATGACTCCTACGACTCAATCACACAAAGTTAAGGACTCGTTCAACATGATTCCACCACTAACAGTTCTCCTTAAAACGATTTACCCAAAAAACGAGACGTATGTCAATGAGAATGATGTTGATCAAGGAGAAATACTACCGGATTTTACTNACATGAAACCTATCATGGCGTAATTATCGTTGTATCATAATATTTTAATTCTAAAATAATGCTTCATATGGAATTAGGATATAGATAGTAAAATATGGTGAAATAAACAGCAGGAAAGTACGTGAGGCTTACTAATATAATAGTAAAACCAAAAAAAATCACGTTAATGGAATTACACCAAAAAACATAACAAAACGAGAAATGTGTGAGAGAGGCAAAGGAAAGTCGATTTTATTGGCAGGAAGAAAGCATGAAAAAAGAGTAGTTGGATTTTGACAGCTGACTGACACATTATATTATTATCATTTCTAGCTTTCTTCTAAATATTGGTGTTTTCAGTATATAATCATATTTAACTCATCATTAGTCACATCATATACACAAGATTGTGAACCTTAAACGACAAATTCAATCGTCTTAACACCTGCAAAGTTTCTGATGACAAAAAAAAAAAAAAAATCCAAATTTCTAAATATTTCCGGAGAATAATCATAATTTTGGTATGAGATTATTCAGGATTTCGGATTTCAATCCTTAACCATCTTCAACATTTTCATGATTAAAAAAAAAAAAAAAAAATTCTATAGATAGCATGAGAATAGTTTGTTCAATGTGAGATTAATCATGATTTCGGATTTCAACCAACTTAATCACCTTCAAGAGTTCAAATAATGATTAAAAAAATCTCAAAATACTATAGATAGGGTGAGAATAGTTTGGATTTCGGTATGAGATTTTTCGGATTAACAAAAAAAAGATAAAAATGGTTGTATACCAAATTTGTTTGCTATCTATTAATCAGTTGGCTAAAGATAATAAATTCAACTATGACTTAAACGAAAAACAAGATGCTTGGTTTGACAAACAAAGTTATTATAAACCATAACTGTGTAGCTTCTTCAATTCAATGTTATGGTCAGACTTTGGAACAGATTGTGTCGTTTTTACCAGATAGATATCACTGCACACTCTTCTTCCAAACTGCTCCCTTTTTTTATTTTATTTTGTTCAATACACACTCTCAACAATTAAAATCTTAATAAAATCTTTACACCAATATAAAAACAAAAACGTCGTATCATTTGTTATTTTCCTTTTTGTATACACACACATTTATATTCACTCAGCTATGTAGTTGTTCGATACCCATGTTTACACCCATAATTTACACATTTTTGTATAGACACAACAATCATATACAATCCTGAAAAACACTAGTTTTATTAAACTATCAACAACATTATTACTCCCACCGTTCTAAGAATATGACTTTTTTTAGAATTTTTTTTTGTTCCAGAAATATGTATTTTTTACATTGTTTTATGTATTTTGATTAATTTATGAAAAAATTTGTATAATACAAGAAGAATTGTTTGACTGAATAACTATTGATTTAAATTTATAGGAAATCGTATAATTTATTATTATTATTTTTTTAAATACGGATTAAAAATCTAAAAACATTATCTTTTCAGAACAAAAAAGTATTAAACTATCAACATCATTAATTAGTAACTTGATTTTTTTCTGAAATTAACGTCTACTTTGGGAACAAGCATTAATCTTGTTTTTTTTTTTTTTTAAGGATCAATAATTAAATTATTAATGAAGCAATAATCGATGATGTAAACACAAAAACAGAGCAACCTGAAACAGAGCAGTGAAGCAAGAACTGTAACAACAACATTTAGAAGAAGCAGCTTGAGAATTCTTCTTCGACGATTGATGATTCATCAACTCACCAGATCTTGTAACATTCTTCCCACAAACCTCAACACCAGTCTTGACAACACTAAACTCATCTTCCGGATTCAGACACAATCCTCTGTTCCCACTCAAATCCAAATTCTTACCCAACCGTCTCAAGAAGCTCGAATCAAACGGAACAACACCGAACAACAAGTTCCTACTCAGATTCAGATGATAAACCCGACCCAAAGAACCAAACCCTGAAGGTATCTCTCCAGTTAATCTGTTGTTAGCTAAAGACAACGAGCTAAGATTCATCAACTTCGTGTAACTCTCAGGGATTGGTCCAGAATATCCAGAGTTCTCGAGTCTGAGTTCTTGAAGCTTCGGTAGAAAGCCTAATTCGTTGGGGAGAGAAACGAACATTGGATTGTTATCCATTATGAAGTATTGTAAACTCTGAAGCTTCGAGACTCCTTTAGGAAACGACCCTTTAAGCTTATTGTTACTCAACGCCATGAAAGATAGAGACTTTAGATTCTCTACACCTTGTGGGATTGATCCAATGAGTGAGTTTGAGCTTAGATCGAGTTTCTGAAGCGTACCGAGTTGTGAGATTGTAGGAGGGATAGGTCCGGTTATGGAATTGTAGCTTAAGTCTAGACCAATGAGGTTGTTGAGGTTCCCTAGCTGTGAAGGGATGTTTCCATTGAGTTTGTTGTAGCTTAGATCGAGATGGAGAAGAGCTTTGAGTGAGAAGAGGGCTTGTGGGATCTCTCCGGTTAATCGGTTCTGCGAGAGAGTGAGAATCTGTAAGGATTTGAGTGAGGAGATGAGAGATGGGATTGAGCCTGAGAGAGAAGGGTTTGATCTGAGACTAAGTTGTTGGAGAGAAGAGTTGGTGAGAGTTGGGAAAGTGATTGTAGTTGGGAAGTGAGTGAAGCAATTGAAGAAGAAGACTGATTGAAGAAAAGGGAGAGTGAAGATCAAGTGAGGAAACGAAGCAGAGGATTTACAAGAAGGGTTTGGAGAAGAACCGAAATCGAGACGTGAGACGTGTGGTAAGTGATCTGGACCGGTTTTACACTCGAGTCCAGGCCATGATGAAGAAGGTGCACAAGGGTTTGGGTGTGAGTGACGCCATTGCTGATCAGAGGACATTGAGTCCATGATCTTGAAGAGAGTCTCTGATTCAGAAGGAGGTAAAGAAATGGAGTCAGAGAGTAGAAGATGAGTTATTATCAGGAGGAGAAGGAGTGTGGAAGAAGAAGCTCTCTTCATCGTTATAGAATTTGAGGTTAAGAGAGAAAGAGAAGAGAAATGTGATGACTGATGATATAGTATAAAGTTTTTAGATTAGTTTTATTTAAGTGAAGGGGTTTAAGGATTGGTTTGAGACAAGACAAGACAGAGACACGTGAAACAATCAGAATCTTAAAACAAGGTATGATAAAAGAGTGAAGACTTGGGAGTAAGCTAGTAAAAGAATACGAATGGGTTTTTGAGTAAGAGTGTTGTGTGTGTGTGTCATAGAGAGAGAAGTAATTATAAATGGAAGTGATTGAGAGTGACACGTGTGGGGTAGTGAGGTAGGGACTCAAAGAGAAGACACAAATTATAAAGAGAGGAGAAAAAGAGTACTTGATGGGTTTTTGTGAGACCATACATACATGTTTTCTTCTTTATTCAAACACTTTTTGTTTCAACCAAATTTTCAGGGATCTTCTTGTCTTTTGTTGGTGTTAATCTTGTCATGTGTGTCATATTAATACAAGTCCTCTAAACAAAAATGTATTGAAAGAGACTTTGTATTATTCATGTCACACATTGGGATCAAAAATATTGCAAGAACATGTAAGATCCGCCTACTATCGATTAATCTGAAGGTTGGTTCAAACTTCAAAAGACAACAACACCACATGGCAANATTGACTGTTTTAGACACTTGTTTGAATTTATCTAAAAAAGTCATTCAAATAATGTTTTCTCTTTACAATTACTACTTTAAGATAAAAACTATTAAGGAAAGGCTCCTGAAAAGTGGTGGGCATTGCATGTCTCTCAATTTACTCTCTTCAATTATTCAAGTATTTAAAAAGGAAAAGTTAAAAATATCTTGAGTTTCTTGCACTCATAGTTTGAATTGTGACCCTTAAAAAATCATAATCACTAAAAAGAGCTTAATACAAAACATTGGCAAGACATTTATCACCCCCAGAGAGACTATTTTTATTGGCATTTTTACTAAACAGTTAAATTTGGATCTCTCTTAATTTTTGTTTCTCTTTTTCTGGTTGGCAACTTTGGATCAATGTTTGCTCTATCTTTTGTTATAGCGAACATTAAACACTTAGAATTTAGGTATATCCAGTTTATTCAATTATCGGTTTTTTTATTTTGTTACTCAGATATTTTGCTAGCGAGAAAATGAAAATGTTTAGAAAATAATTTGTGTTAGTGTCTTTAATACTTCATTTGTCGGATTCAAAATTGCCGTTAATATATATCAACTGTAAATTAGTAAGAAGGAAAAATAGTGAAAAATTCAAACGTAAGTTATTGTACTACATTTGGCAATAATGCAGCCAGATGTTATTATAAAATACCTACATTTATGTGGACTAGTGTCTATTAGTTGTAGTGAAAGATCTAATCTTAGCCTGGATAGGTAAAATCAGAACCTACTGTTTTACCGTACGAATCTTAACATATTATGGCCTACAAGAAATATTATCCAACAGTCATAGAAACTCACTGAATTAGTAGTACATGACCTCAAAAACCTCCCAAAATTGAATTTATCTTTTACACTTTTTAATCCTCTTCTTATAAATAAGATGAATGTAACCTTGAGTAGTCCTTGACCAGATTAGGAATCGATCCGTGGCTTAAAACTATACAACTTGTTACTAATTCACTTCTATTTGGTAATCTTATAAATTTGTTAATACAAAGAAAACAAAGATTATTATCTATTTGTTAATACAAAGAAAACAGAGATTGTTATCTATTTGGTCTNCTAATTCACTTCTATTTGGTAATCTTATAAATTTGTTAATACAAAGAAAACAAAGATTGTTATCTATTTGGTCTTTTNTTTTTTTTTTGTACATGTATTATTAAATTCAAGTAATTCTGGCTGGATTTTTTCAGGCTTTTTGATCAGTGCTTTACGATTTGACATCACTCCCATTTCTATCTCCTTTTGCTTTCTACACATTTTCAGACATATATATTAAACAATTCATTGTTGTTAGTTACAGTCTTCACATGTATGATAATTCCTCAAATAATCATATGTTATGTTTTATGTATAACATGAGGCTTATGATTCTGTGATTCAGTAGCAGTTGATCACTGATAAATATAAAGCACACATTTTCATTTTGCCAAATTCTCTGCAAAGTTTCATGAAGGAATCTTATAAGAATCTGCAGGTATCTTCTTACAGATTAATTTTTATCTGTAACAGCTCATATAGAGGGGTGAAAACAATAGTATTAGCTGTTATATAGCTTTCTCTTTAGACTGTATATAACAGCTCACCATTTGTACAACAAACTCATAAAGAGAAGGGAAAAAAAAACTCAATCTACATGAGAATGACTGTTGAAAGAGCTTAACACTGTGACCATCTCTGCCTTTGTTTGTTGTCTTTGTCTGAAGAGTCTAGAATCAAATCCTTATTGAAAAAGAATCTGAATGATTAAGAAGCTTGTTATTTAAGAAAGACCTTGAATTCAAGAAAAAAAACATGTTTGTACAGAGAGTTTTTTTGGAGTCATTTGGTCATTCTTTTGTTGTGTAATCACAAGCTAAAAATGAGAATGATCCCACTTACAACATAAACGACAAAAGAGACAAAAGTTACTGCATAAACTTAAAAAGGAAGAGGAAACATCTTTATGGAAAAAGAAGAAAAAAAAACCGATTAAATCCGATTACTGTACCTTTTTAAATTATCATGGGCTCCCTTTTCTGGAACAACATGAAAAACTGCAGAAGATAAGCAAAAAACTTATATCATTATGTTTTCTGAAAACACTTTTGGTCTTGAGTCTTTAGNCCTTTGAGTTGAAGAAGGCTTTTTTGCTTGGTTAGTTGAACATCCTGAGAAAATTGTTTGCATATGCCATTGGCTTCACGTCTGGGTGAGGCTGTGACATCAAAATACCAGAAACTCAGAAAGAGTTTTCGAAAGCATCTAGATCAAACCATGAACCGAACATGCAGCAAGAGGTATAAGGCACTTACCACTGCAGAGAATGTAACAATGTTTGGCTTCATATCTGGCGCTTCGAAACGAATGAAGGCTCCCTTGTTACCCATCTGCAAAAATCCAGTTCAAAGTTAAACTACAAATCAAGTAATTTCAGGTGTTGTTAATAGAGGGGGTCTTTAGTTACCTGGTCACAGTAATTTGGTGCTGAGAAGACGGTGATGAGTTTACCATCATGGTCAACCTCATAGCCTTCGTCTTTCACCTCATGTGATCGGATCACCAAATCTGTCGCATTCGAAAAGTTAATCAATATCCCATTCAAAGAACCAATTGGTGAACTCTGGATACAGTAAGAACAACACTAACCTAGATTGTTGTCTTCCAAAAATCTCTTGGTTACATCACCACCAAA
>OVAF01002353.1:0-16234 GCA_900406245.1 Odontarrhena argentea | reverse complement strand
ATAAGACTTTGTAGCAATAAATCAAGACTCTAAACATGGTAAAATAGCATGTTATCAGTTTTGTTCGACACAAAACGTTCAATAAAAACTACCCACTATTAAACTTTTTATAAAACAACTGACAACACGTTTTAAGCTTTTATAGTGTAGAACTTCTCAAATTAATAATCAAAATTCGTAGTAGTTAAAGTTTACATCTATTTAAATCTCGATGTGTCATTGTTAGATTATACTCTATCTACGCCTACAAAAGAAGCCTCATTAGATATCAATTTAGACTGAAAATTATGCGATATTTAGATTTATTTATGATCTAAAATTTTATAATTATTATAACATAGATAATTTGGTGGTAACAAATTCTTCAATTATAATTCCAGTTTCTTTGCTAAATATATAATGGAATTTTTTATTCGATTTTGTGAGAAATAGTCTATAAGAAATTTGTTTTGCAAAGTATCAAAATAATTTAACATTTCGTTACATTAAATGAATATATATATATGACAATGGTCTGATTATTATAATCAGAGAGATACTATTATATCAATATACAATGAAAAACTAAATTATATAAAATATAATAAATAGTTCCTATAAACTTTTGTGTACTTGTGTATAAATTGGATCAGGTGCTCTAAAAAATATGTTATACTACTGAAGATGTTTTTTTTTTAATTTACGTATTGGTATATACGTTTCAATTTGAAAAATATAAGCTAGAATTCTAAGTTGTGCGATAATATAAAAAATTAAAGGTATTACTATCGTTTGTCCGTTAACGCCTATTTATTTATTTTCGTATGAACCATTAACGCCTATTTAATAAAGTTACTATTGATGATGAGCAAAAATCGTATAGTTCTAAGACAATTTATAAAATGCCACAGTTGAAAATGACTTAACAAAAATGTTTTTCTTCATCATAACTACTAATGTCCAATAATTTTAAATAAGTCTCTTTTTGACTTAATTAATCTAATTTTATTGTCAATGTCATCATCTTTAAGTTTAACTTAATGATGAACATGTAATATAATATCAAGTCATTTTTTAGTGATCGATTTGCTGTTTTTCTTATATAAAATTCCAAAATAAAACATAAAAAACCAGAATTTTTTTCTGGTGTAAAATAGTTTATTAATTACTGCAATTACTGCAATTTATAACGACATAATGGACAACTATTATTTTGACACAACCATTTAGAAATACAACTTTTTCCAAACTTGTGACCGCACCCTAAAATATGTAACTCCGACCCACTCAAAAACTTTTTCATGCAGATTATACATTCTTCAGTATTGTCTTCATCATCTTCATAAACAATAGTTTCTAACGCATCCACCATTTCTTTAGTTGCGGGCTTTGGTTTGTCTTCTACGCTATCAGCCGTATCGTCATGCATTTGCGGAAGAGATGACACTCCATCTTCAGATCTAAAGTTTGCAATCACACTCAAAGATATTGTTAAATTATCGGACTTAGTGTATACCTCTGCACAAATAGAATTAGTAGCCGCCATAACAATATCTGATATTATTACGTCAGCGTCAGGGATATCCATTCCTGCCATCACCATAGCATAGAATAAATCTTCTTTAATCGCATTCTCTTCTTCTTCTATTAACTCTTTCCTTGTAAATGTGTAACACAAGACTTCAGAGTGACGAACACTTTGGATAATCTCCACGAAAACATTAATCAAATCTTCAGAATTTGAATTAGGATTATTCTCAACCTGGACTGTGAATGAAGGATATATAACACTCATAAGCGTAAGCCAAAATGCATTTCTCATTTCAACTTATTTTTTCGCTCAATTGATAGTAAGAAAGAAAAAAAGAATAAGATTGTTCTTATATAATGGTGTACAGATGAGAATGTTGTGATAACCGAACAGGTGCGTCAATCTCATTAGTTGATAAACATAATTTATTTTTTAAATTTTAAAAGAAAGTTCGACAGTTAGACATGCATATTTTCAATAGATATATTAGAATCGATATTGTAATCTAATACATCTAATCAAATAGTATATATAATCAATTATAGATGTGTTCGAAGACTTATCTAGATGATTCCACACATTAAGCTAACAACTAATTTGCAGTTTTAACACAAAAAGAATAAAAACAAAACTTGAACGTTGCATTTACGTGTCAATATATGTTACGTTTTATTTTTAGGACTAAAAATTTTGATTAATTTCGGTATAAATTTTTTGTAAATGAATGATATATCAATTTATAACTTAAATTTCTTTTCTTTTTTAAATGGTATGAGATCGATGCTTCTTGTTTGAGATTCTTTCACGCGACACATCACACATATGCCGTTGATGAGTTTCCTACATAGTCTATATTAACTGTCTTTGTGTGTTACATTGTTCTAACATAGTTTTTATTTAATCATTTGCTGTTACAAATTTGACAATTGTTTACAATACATAATACGAAGTGTTACAAATACTTTCCTATCGACATTCGATATATTATTAAGTGGAACAGTAAACAAAAGAAAAAAAAACATAAATATTTGTCTTTTTTATTACATTAACGTTATTGTATCACTTAATATACTTACGACAGAGAGGACAAATTGAATTAATTCTTAACCAATTAATTATACAATTTTCACAAAAAATATGATTACATTCTGTGGAAATAACACGTTGGTTTTCCTGATAATGATTCAAGCAAATTGAACAATTAGCATCAGATAGTTTATTACAAACGTTTGTAGCTAAATCCGATGTTTGTTTTAAATCATCAATTGTTGATTGAGACGCAGGCCACTGTGTAATCTTTGCATTATTAATTGCATCTTCTATTGCTTCTTCTTCTGACAATGGCGCCTGAATCTCCCTGATATGAAGGGATAAATCTATAGTAACATTGTGAGTGATTGAAAATCCCGGAAGTGATACAACATCATGTGCATATAATACCAAAGTATGCAGCATCCGATGAACATCAATATTTTCAACACCTTGCCTTCGTAAAACACCTCCAAAGTATCGTCTTTCTTCTGAATGTTCATCATAAATGAAACTTAAGAGATTAAAATTAAAACTTCTTCTTCTAGGTTCTGTTGTAGAATTTCGGAAAACTTTTTCATTGATAATGAGTATACCGGCATAATTATGATCAAATGTTCGATCACATGCCAGTTGGTAAGTAGAATTCGAGATATTCATCCTACAAACAAAAAAGGCATTTGAAAACTTGACGAAAAAATAGGAACTAAATTTGTTCAGTTTCGCTTCGTGCTTCACCTATTAAACCGTCAAAAGTTGTAAATGGAATCGCGATAAAATAGGTTACATATACGAACGAAACGGTAGGATTTACGGAAAAAAAAAAAAAATCGGTAGGATTTTCTTAAAAAATAACTGATTAGTTAGACAAATTTCCTATTAGCAGTTACATTGTTTGTATTAGTTTTTGCACAAATGGGCTTTTTTTAATTGGTTGACTTAATTATCACAATATATCAAAAACAATTAAACTAAAAATAAGATTTAAATTTTTTATGTGTTGCATACAGTATTAAAAAATGATATATAACTTCATTTACATAATAAAATTTTAATAACTTTATCTCGTATTTACTATTTTTTTAAAAAATTAGATTTGTTTTAAATTATATAATTTTTGGAAAATATGTCTACTGACAACCTTTCGCTTTACACTAATTAAGCAAATTTTTGCATGTGATACGTAAACCAAAACGGAACACACATTTAAGATATCTCAAAATATACTTAAGTTTGCAGTAAAAGCGAAGAAAACGTAATCTGGAGATCAACGATGACGAAAAAAAACTACAAGTGAAACTGTGAGAAGAGAGAGGAGAAGAAGAAGAGAGGATTTAAATAGAAATTGCAAAATAAGAGCAAAGGGTTTGTTTTGTGATGCGCTACTCTCTAATTAAAACTAATCATTGCCCAATTTCATTTTTTTAATCTACGCAATTATTAGAAGAACGTAATTCTTTAACTATCACTACGTCTAGATAGATTGATATTGTGTTCATAAACTCTAAATTACTTGGATGCCAATAAAAAAAACTCTAAATTACTTGCTACAATTGATTCCAACGATTAACTTAAACTTTATTCGTTAGATAGACTGAAATTGTGATCATAGACTCTAAATTACTTGCTGAATTTAAATCGACATAATAACTTCAATTATATCAATTTCAATTTCTATTTGTTTGAAAAACTTTAAGTTTGTGAAAAGACATAATTGTTAGATAGATTGAAATTGTGTTCATCAACTCTAAATTTCTTGCTAGATATGACATCAACACAAGAACTTCAATTATATCAATTTCAATTCCATATTTGTTTTTAAATACTTTAATTTTGTGAAAGAGAAAACTAAATAGATAGATTTGAACGTTTAGAATAACTCAAAGTAAATCTATGTAGAGTAATTGGAATTGTGTTCATAAACTCTAATTTCTTGCTATATATGACATCAACGTAATAACTTCAATTATATCAATTTTCAATTTCATATTTGTTTTGAAGTAACATAATTACATAAAAAGATAGACAAAATTGAACTGGAAAAAGGTTCGTAACGCATCATCACTCTTCAATGAATATTACTTCTTTCTTAAATAACTTATACAATACAAGTATAGCTTTCTTAATAAAAAAAAATAATCATAATCTATTTAAATAGCTTTTGCTTGGCATTGTCATCAGGTACATTTTTTGCACAAATCTTATTTATTAAAAATTCGTAATCCACATTATCTAATGATAATTCAAAATTTTATAAAAGTCATAATTAATCTAGTATGATCAAATGTGGATCACGTAACAAATTTGGTAACTATCATTATACAATTCTTAATCTTAATTGTAAAATAAAACACATTCTACACACAATTCTATTTCAATTTTAATTATAAATATTAATTATAAAATAAAAAATATCTTTTAAAAATTTTATTCAAAATTGAACCTATTTATTAACAAATTATGATACTTACCGAATTACTTGCTACTCTCTGATTAAAAATAATCATTGCCCAATTTCATTTTTTTAATCTACGCAATTATTAGAAGAACGTAATTCTTTAACTATCGCTACGTCTAGATAGATTGATATTGTGTTCATAAACTCTAAATTACTTGGATGCCAATAAAAAAACTCTAAATTACTTGCTACAATTGATTCCAACGATTAACTTAAATTATTCGTTAGATAAACTGAAATTGTGAACATAGACTCTAAATTTCTTGCTGAATATAAATCAACATAATAACTTCAATTATATCAATTTCAATTTCTATTTGTTTGAAAAACTTAAATTCTGTGAAAAAGACATAATTGTTAAATAGATTGAAATTGTGTTCATAAACTCTAAATTTCTTGCTAGATATGACATCAACACAAGAACTTCAATTATATCAATTTCGATTACATATTTGTTTTTAAGATACTTTAATTTTGTGAAAGAGAAAACTAAAGAATAACTAATAAACTAAATGAAAATATTAAAAATTAATGTCAAGTCTATTTAATATGATTTTTATAAATAAGAGCAATGTATATATTTACTGTTATAACATTAATATTCATTTATTTAAAAACAAAAATTTAGTAACTAATTTAAGGTACTGATAATTTAGGCCTCATGAGGCCCAATCCACATTAACGCAGTAAAAAAAACCTGAAGTATCTTACAAAACCTAATCGCAATCAGAGTTTCCATTGCTCTGTAAAAAAAAAAACAAAAAAAAAACAATCTGTAACAAAACAATGCCGACAACGCGAAAAACCACAATGAATCGTCTCCTTGTAGCAGTAAATGATCGTAAGTCGAGGGAAGCTAGAAGATCAATTGGCCAGAATTCAGAAATTGAGGTGGTAGATCTAACCGACACACAAAAACATCGAAAATCTACAATGGGAAGAACAAAAAGATCTATTCGCTCGAAGAGGAATTCAAAAGGACCATCGGGTTCAAAGATCAAAGAAAAACAAGACATGCAAGAATCACATTGCAATCTCACTATGCAAACACGATCTGTCAAGCAAAGTCACATCCCAATCAGTTATGAGATGAGTAACCGAGTTTCTCAGAGTCCAACGAAAAGACCGTTTAATTATTATTTCATCTCAAAAGAAGCCTCAACCAGATATAGACAATTCCAAAATCGAGGTTTTATTGATCTTCTGAATCTACCTGTTGAAGAGCTTGCCACAAAAGAAGTTAAACAAATTATCGAAGCTGCTGGTCTTATTCAGACTGTTACGCGTATTAGCCGGTATGTTCCTCAACTGGTTATGGAATTTTATGCAAATGTTCCTGAGATTGAGATGATAGAAGGAATTTTCGTAGTTTACGTCCGAGGACAAAAAATAGAGTTTTCTCCAAATCTACTAAATGATCTGTTTGGTATTAGAAAAGTTAATAACGCTATGGATCCGTTAGCAGAACCAGTAACAGAGATAGATAACCATGTCCATTTTGTTACAAATGGTGCTGTGTCGGGTTCACAAGAACTGCAGGACTGTTTTTTCACTCCAACAATGAAAGTTCTTCATAAGCTGTGTTGTACAAATTGGATTCCATGGCAAGGACTGTCTAGCATCTCCAGCATTAGAATTCGAATGCTTCATTACGTAGCAACAGATACTCCAATTGATTATGGTGTTCTAGTTCATAATCAAATCATTGCTGCTGCTTGTACTCCGGATGACATTCAGTTTAGGCTCCCATTTCCAAGTGTGATTTATCAAGCAATAAGTTCTCAAATCAAGAATTTAAAGCACGGTGATGAAAGATTGACTGACTTCCCAGCAGAGGTGTCTATGTATTCTACAGAAGCTGAATATCATATTAGTTCTTCTATTGCTCATAAATCAAATCATCTTAGAGGTACACCCACTGCTTCAACATTTGATTTCCAACTTCCAGAATTCAATCTATCGCAAACAAAGAAACAGCAGCATAAACTCTTTCAACATTTGGAACAACTTCATCATCATCTTACACAAATGCTAGAATGCAATAAACGTAAGTTCTTTTATTTACAACTTAATTACTTATTTAATTGTATGAATTTATAAGTGTAAACTCTGTAAATGATCATAACTTTTGGTTTTGGACAGGGGGTGAATACGGGGTAACTTCCGCTGAAGATCAAACCGTATGTGACTTATAAGCTTAGCTCTAAGAATTTGTTTTAAACTTGCGTCGCAACATCTTTTATCTTCTATGGACATGCTATTGTAATGATAATGAAAGTTAAGAGTTCAATTACAATGATTACTATTTTTAATTATTTTTATTATTACTATTCATCTAAGTTAATTTTTACCATGTTATAAAAAAATTAAAAGTATAAGCTATAAATTATTAATATAGTAGAAAAATTTCAAGGATCTATATATATTTCAGAGACAAAACAATTAAATATTATTTGGAGCTTTTAACGGATGTCTTGTATAGCACCAATGTACAATCGGCCAAATTTTTTTATCATAATCACTGCAATGTTGAACATAAAATAAATTAAAGTTGAGTTCGACAAGTTAAGAATTCAGACGAATGATATTTAAAGGCTCCCTTTAAAAATAAAACATAGCTCAAAACAGACTTGGCTTTTAAGGCCATTTTATATCCGTATGAATAGTTAATCTGAAAAACCATTAAAAATTGATTAACTGTTTCAACAAAATTTTAATGATTAAAGATTTTTGTTGTATACGTCTACGTTACAGGAAAAATTTGATAAAATATTATAAATTATATATGTATACATATAGTTATCCTATTATGACTTCCTTAATCAATGCTACCTAATTATGGATATTGTTATGGGCCGATATGTTAATGGTTACCCTAAGAGGTACTAATGGTTCCTCTATTGCTCATAAGTCAAATCAACTAAGAGGTACAACCACTACTTCAACATTTGATTTCCAACTTCCAGAATTCAATCCATCGCAAACAAAGCAGCAGCAGCATAAACTCTTTCAACATTTGGAACAACTTCATCATCATCTTACACAAATGCTAGAATGCAATAAAGGTAAGTTCTTTTATTTACACCTTAATTACTTACTTATTGGATGAATTTATATTTGTTAACTCTGCAAATGATCATAATTTTTGGTTTTGGTTTTTGGTTCTGTAACTTGAATCATACCATGTTTAATCTTCTATGGACATGCTATAGTACTGATTATTACAAGTAAGAGTTCAATTACAATGTTTGCTATTTTTATATTTATTATTCCTCTAAGGGAAATTTTACCATGTTATAAAAAAAAAATTAAAAGTTTAAGGCTATATATTATTAATATTATGAAGGAAAAAATTAATATGATCTATATATATTTCTGAGACGAAACAATTAAATATCATTTCAATTTTTCACGGAAGACTTGTATTGCAACAATATCAAATCGTCACAAATTTTTTATCAGAATCACAACAATGTTGAACATTAGATAATTGAATTTGAGTTCAAAGGTTACGAATTCAGACTAATGATATTTAAAGGCCCCCTTTAAAAAATTAACATTGCTCAAACCAGGCTTGGTTTTTAAGCCCATTTTATATCCGTATGAATAGTTTATGTGAATAACCATTAAATAAATGAGTAGTATATATATAACATTTAGTTAAAAATTACTTGTGTAATTAGTAATACCTAATGTCTCTGTCTCTCTTAATCATAAAAATACTTGTACGTGTATTCATTACTAATATTGAGAATTTCCTTTAACCTAACAAAAATTTCGATTCTTATGAAATATAATGGAAAAAATTAATTTTTGTGTCTATTTTTTCTGAATGAACGCATAATTTTTTTACTCCCAACGTTTATTTTATCATTTATGCATTTCTTAATATATACGATAATTATACAATTATTTTTTTTCCCAGATACAAACCGAAAAAACTTAAAATTTTTTTTTTAAATAACCCAAATAAAACAAGACTCTCGCAGTGATTCAATCATACCTTTTCAGTTTTACCCCTTGCCAACTCGCACCACTCTGCCTTATAAATACTACATCTATGGTATTTACTTTAAACGGTACTCAACAAACATCAATTCGCATTATCTGCAAACGATAAAAAATGAGTAACAAGAAAACTAAAAAAGATCTCACATCTCACGACTACAATAGGTAAATTTAAGTAATGATTTTTTTTTTATTATTGAATCATTAACAATTTACTTTAATTTCTTTAACAGCACGACATCATACACAACCAAGATTATCAAAAAACAAGTATTACCATATATCCCATTCGATTTAAAAATAGAAATAGCATTAAAACTGTCTGATAATGGGCTATCATCGATACAAAATTTTCTATTATGTGGATCTGAAGGAAAGGATGTGATATTGAGTTCCACATTTCTGCGCAAAGTTAATATAGCGTTTTATGTCTCAAATGTTCGTCTAATAGAGTTTAACAAAAACTTTTTCAATCAATGTGTATTTCATCGCAACCCAATTGCATTGTATCTTCAAGGAGTAAAATTACTAACGGTTACACAAAATATACAATTGGGGTGGCCGTTTATTGAATTAGCAGCTTTTTATGGTCAAAAAAGAGCAATAATTTTCAATGCATTAATAAATTGCTGTAATGGCAGCGAGGATATGGGAATAACAATACTGGATAATAATATCAGAAACTGGAAATCAAATATTGAGGATATGACCTTAACAGCACAAGAGATTCAACAAACAATACTCCAGTTTATTGATGGAAAACCAGGATTATTCAATAATACATGGAACTGCAAAATACCGTCATGTCGTTTCAAACACGAGAAAAGAGACTGTGCAATTTGTTTTTTATATAATCACTCATTACTAATTAATAATCTTCTGTAAATAGAGATTATTCTTATATCTTATCAAAAATACATTAATAGATCTATTTATTTATTTTTATTTTATTTTTTGAAAAAATGAAAGATCTATTTATTGCTACTACTTTTTCGAGATATTATTTTATATATTATTATTTGATAATTTTCAAAATTTTCAAAATTATCTTTTATCTTAATACAAAAACCGGTTAGACCAATTATCGTATATATCTGAATCTAGCCAAAAGTAAATTTTAACTAATTTAGTAACTGAAATGCCAACTAATCCACGCACCTCTTCTGACTAATATAAAAGTCACAAGTTAGAAGATCAAAACTTTCCGTGACAATCATTCAAGGTAACACGTTTGACAATATAAATCTTTCATTATAATTGAAATGTTCTTACAATATTTTCTTTTTGTGTTTAGGATTTTAAAATGAGTTACCCCATTTCTTCATACCGAGTAAATTGTTTTCAATCGTTCGAGAACAACTATTCTAATCTTATTATAATTAAAGAGAAAGTATTTCATAACTTTAACACAACCCCGAAGAACAATATTTTCCATTTTAATCTACCAGATTTCATCTATGAAGAGGATTCCGATGCCAGGGATTTTTTCTTCGAAGATAAGCGAAGTCAAGGTGTGTCTGAATATAATATTGTAACTATGTTGAATAACATAATATTATTAGCGAGTGAAATTCCAGCAGATTCGACAAACTCAAATACGTTTAATGTAACCGTTGAGTTGGTCATTTACATCACTGATGTTCAAGTGCCTATGTCCGAACAAGAAATCTTTGAAGACTCCATACTAAACACAAAGATCGTGCAGAAGCCATGCTCTCAGAACACCATTGAAGACTTACCAAGAAAAGTTTATAGTTCGAAGAAAAGATCACCACATATCGAAACGATGTGTGTTATTTGTCTGAATAAATTTGAAGACAATCAACGAATAATAACCATTAAATGTGATCACATGTTCTGCGAAGATTGTATTATCATTTGGTTACTTAAGAATGGAGTATGCCCGTTATGTCGCGTATTCGTAAAATAATTAGTAATAAGTTCTTACGTTATGTAATGTATTAATTATTACTTAAATGTACTTTACAAACCTATTTATTTTTAATATTAACTTTGTATTTGTATTACTAGCATATAATATAAAGCTAATTTTAGAACGTTTTTATTATTGCAAATCTTTAAGATTTAGTCTTTATTAAACTTATCAATTTGAAATTAAAAAAATTATACTACAAATCGATAATCAAATTAAATAAAAATTTACTCAACAGTATACTTTAATCTCCTTATAACATTAAATTTAATAATTGAACAAAAATTTCGAGTATTATCATATAAAATAAGTCCTTGTATTTTAAGTCAAATTTATATACGGCCGATTATACTAAAATTTTATTATTTTTACAAGACAATCAATATGTCGTTTGAATTTTTATTTTTTTAATGTTTGGTTTGGTTTTACTTAGGAAAAATAAATTCTTTAGATTTTCCTAATATAATTCCTTAAAATATTTTTGGAACCAAAAAAAATTTAAGTGATAAGTAAGAATTTGTTATTTACAATATCGCTTACGTTTTGCATTTGGTACCAATGATTAGAAATTGCTTCACTATTTTTTTCTGACGTGAAATCAAGATAATTAAATTTCGTCAAAAGAGAACATACACAATGCATTATAAAAATGAAATTATATTACACAACACAATGGATGGCAAGGAATAATTTAATTGATGAGGTAATAAAATTGAAAAAGTTTAAACTAAAACAACTATAAACGATGACAATCTTCTATTTACGTATACTACAATGAAGATACTTAAAAATATTCATTATCAAAGTTTACATTTACATTTAAGCTTAATATTAAAAATTACAAAAGCACACTAATATGGCAAGCGAAAGCGACAAATTGGACAATCGTGACGTGATCCTAGCCAAGTTAAAATACATGCTTCATGATATTTATGACTACAAGGCAAGATCAATAATTTATCAGAGTCTAAATACAATTCGAGACATATCGCACAAGACATCTTCTCCGATTCATTATCCATAGATGTTTTGTATGGAATCCTTTCCAAATTATGGACGAATTCTTCACTTGCGGGTTGAGAAGATAAATGCCATTCTTCGCTCGGATCAAGATTTGACTCATCTGCTCTTTCAAAACCTCTGTTAAGATTCTGAACATGAATTGTTGTTGACAATTTTAATATTTTTGAAGGCAGATATCCCTCTGAAAATATTAAATCATCCGCGATGAGAGTTAAATTGTACAAGATGGTTGTTGCATCTTCTATAGAAATCCCCTCACTGCTTAATGTTAAGCAAAACTGCCTTTTCTCCTCACTAAATTGGTCAGCAATAAATTCATTAGCGAGGAAAATAAAAGATTTGACAATAGCAACAGACGTTATAACATCAAATATATAGACATTGATGTCGATCCTTCCTCTACAATCACAATCTGAATTATCTTCGAGGTTAGCATCATACGAAGTTCTAATCACGTTTGACATTTTAATATCTGCATAACAACGAGAATAAAAATTCTTAAAAAGTGAAATGATCAATCGAATTCTGAATTTTTTGACAAAAAACTTACTATCAAACCAAAGCGGACAACAATCGTTCTACTATTCTAAAAAAATAACCAACAGATATTTATATTATTAGAAAAACGTTTAAACGAAAAGGTCCTATTTCTTAGGCGTTTTTTTTTAACAGTTACCAGATTTTTATTTGTTTCACACCGTTTCGAATTAAAATTATTTCACAAAATATTTTTTTTTACAAAAAAATTATAAATTCATTTATTATATTTCGTCCACAACAAGATAAAATATGTTATTAATATTGCGTGAGTTAGTATTAACTTCCTGACAAAAAAAAAAGAGTCAGTTAATAACTTCCTCAACTATATATAGGTATTTGATCACTCCTTTGTTTTACAGAACTTCATTTGGGTATTGTTTTTTCTACATAGATCTTTTTTCACTTTTTATCTTTATTGATTATAATTAACGAACTTCATGTTTTTGTCAGGTCTAAAGATGAACAATAACATTACAACGTATGATATACGTTGTGAACAAACAAATGATGATAAATTCAGTGGGTTGGTAATCGTAAACACCAAATGTTTCCACAATTTCACGACCACACCCAATAGAAGATCCTTTCACTTTCATCTCGCAAACTTCATTTTCAACGAAAAGTCAGATGATACAACACAATTTTTTCTGTATTTGAAGAACGAAGGGGTGGATGAAAGATTTGCGAAAATTATTTTACGTCATCTTATTAGGCTGGCTGACATGTACTCATCGGCGGAAACTTATACGATCATGAACAATATCACCATGCATCTATTTTTGCATGTAAGTGAGTATCGTTTACTTCGGTCTGAAGATGAAGTAATTCAAGAATCAATCAACAATGATCAAACCAAACAAACTCCCGCTCCTCCAGAAACTATAGACAGTTTGGAAAGGTTGGTTTATCACAAGACTTCTGATATAAACAATGAAGAGAACCAATGCAGGATCTGTTTGGAGAATTACTACGAAGGTCAATCGCTCTTATGCATGCCGTGTCATCATAAATATTGTGAAGAATGTGCAGTTACATGGTTGAAACTAAATGGAAAATGTCCGTTGTGTCGAGGAAATTTAACTTAACGACTTACGCTTCTATGTAAGATCATGATATAAAGATCTCCTTAGGTCCTTTTTTAATAAATTATTTGTAATTTATCTTATCAAATATAATGTAATAACTGTATATCTAAAAGGATTTTTATTTTTATTTATTAATTAAAACATGTTAAAATATTTTATTGTAATTTACATTATAACAAAAAAGACATTTAAATAAATTTGCAATTAATATATTATTGGATACAACTCAAGATAATACGTTTATAAATTGAATTTATCAAAAGATAATAACAATTACTGACTTTAAAATCCAAACAATATTTGCTAATTCAACTTCGTTTGGTTGCAAAGTTAAAATTTAAACGACATTGTCAGTTTACAATTATCTATCTGAGTTTATTTCTATGCAAATATTTGTTTAAAGAATTAAATTTTTTTTTTATTTTTTTTTTGTAAGTAACCATTTTAAAAACCTTTTGAACTTTAATTTTTATACATATCGGGAAAAAAAAGAGAAGCATTAATGATATCACTCTGATTCATTGAATTAAAGAAAAAATTTTACATTGGGTAGGTAAAAACTTTAATGGCACCGTTCAAGTATTAATACGTTTACTTGTTGAATCACGTTTACTTTTTCTATTGTCTCTCTTCCTCAACCAATTTTTTACAGAAACACAGATCCATTTCGAACAATCTAATGAGGTGTATCAAACAAATCAAAGATTTACGCAGCGTATCGTATCCAACATGTTTCCAAGGACAAGTCTCGAGAGTTTGGATAGAGAATTCAAGACATATGCAAGGGCCATGTCTACAGATTATTATTCAAGACGAAAAGGTAAATCGACGAAAAGGTAAAACGATTTATTATTATATATCTAAAATCAGATATTAATTTCGCACTTATATCTGATTAGGATGAAACAATAGAAGGAAAGGCATATGGTGAATTAGCAATTCGTTTCATTAGTGAACTTAGCCAATATTACTGGTATAAGTTTATAAACTTTATTGTTACACCAACACAACCGGGCAATGACACATCGTCAAAAGCAACATGCAACACTTTGGTACTCTATCTAGCAATGGATACAACAATTATTCCTCTTAATAATCCAGCAATTTGTAACGATAGACTTACGACTTCCAACGACATAAGGATATCTACCCAAATCAGAGATCAAAGTTATGGTAAGTGCATTTCAAAACCTTTTTTTTAATTTAAAGCAATAAGATTTTTTTTTTTGTTTTATATTACTAATTACAAAAAATTTGAATTTAGTACATATAATGGGAGAGTTGCATGGAATCAAACCAACCGATAATTACTGGCTATCCTTCTACTTAAAAGATTTGCAGTAAGTTTAAAAAATATTTTTGATTTCAATCGCTTTTTATTTCTTTATTAATATTCTAATACTCTTTCTTCATAGGAACGTAAAAATTCGATGCTATGCTAACGGAGAATACAAAAAACAAATTCTACGATTAAGCAACTCCAAGAACAAAGAGATATTGGTCTGCAAATTTAGGTTTTGGCGTCTGATGAAAACCAAAGGTAACACAAACTTAAATATCAATTATCATTTTAACTATATCGTTATTATTCTTATAATTAATTAGTCAGTATTTTTCATTTCAGGGCAATTATATATTATGAACGAATCTGGTGTATCCGAAATCGTTCCTAATACGGATTAAGGTTATTTTAAAACACTAAATTTCTTATTTTTTTCATTTTCGTCTTTTGGATTTTGTTTTTTCTCTGGGGGTGTAAGTGATGAGATACAAAAACTTGTTTTTAGATTAAGCTATCAAACTAATACATATTTTCCATTATAGGTCTCTGTTGGATTGATCGTTTAATGATGCTGTGCAGTTTATGTGTATTGTCATATCGTTTCATTTAAATATATCAAACTGATGTTATCATTGCTGTAAAAAATTTTACAATTACTACGACTTTGAAAAAATTCATTTCTTTTATATTTGTTGCCGTAAAATTTGCATCGCATTAAGTATATATTTAAACTATAAAAAAAACAATCTATTTCACTCTTAAATATATTACGATTAGAGTCAAACCAATCACGATCAAAATATTTTATAATTAGAATGAATTAAAAGCTAAACTATTAGTATTAGTAATAAATTAACAACAGATAAAAAAAAAACCCAGATATGGTGTTGACATTAATAATCAAAATTATAATATCAAAAGTCAAAAATTAAATTTTCGAAACGACGCTTAGGAAAAATAATCAAAGTAACTTAGGAAATTAAACATAAAATTAATTGAAACTCACGATATTAATTTGATGACATTACCTTCAAAAAAGATTATTAGTCCAATTTAAAAAATCAATAAATTAAAAATTTCAAACGTGTCGATTGCAGAGGTAAAAAATTAAAAACAATATTTTAAGATTAAGAAGATAATCATTAACTGCACATCAATCAAACATCACTTTGGAACCCAAACGCCCATTAAAACCAATTTAGAGATCTTATCAAAACCAACTTAATCTGATACCTGAGTTCTTCACAAGAGATTAATTTTTAAAAATGCTAATCGAAGATCTTCGTCTCGGTCACCAAATCCCATCTTTGTGATGTGTATAAAATTGATCGTATACAACCAATTAACCTTTAGAAATACTAAGGAC
>OVAF01002352.1:521-16236 GCA_900406245.1 Odontarrhena argentea | reverse complement strand
ATAAATAAAACTTATTTATATTTTACTAAATGATGAAAAATATGATTATTATAACACATATATTTTTATATGTGATTTTTTTATCATTTTCAATCATATCATCACATTTCAAAAAAATTATACGTTTGAATTTTTCATATGCATTAAAATTATGTTTCTTATGTTTTAGCACTATTGATAATGTGATTATCCTTTATAATAAGATTAATTGAAGTTTTTTTTTTTCTTTTTCAATTATCCAACGATATGTATTAAAATGAGTTTGAATAGTAACTATAGTAACACTAGAAAATGTTAGGCAACCAATCATGATATAGCCGAAGTTTTTGTTTTTATGATATGATATGCAACTAAAACTAGAAAATGATGTTTAATGTTGTTTTAGATGTGAGCACTTTTCTATATTTTTTAAAAATTCATATGGCAATTTGGCACAGATAATACTCTAAATATATCATTTTCTTTTTCTTATATGAATTTATTGATGTTGAGTATTTTTACTTTAAGAAAAAACATAAAATTGCTATAAGTTTTTTTGGTGGTTTAGGCTTCTCCATAAAATATACTAACGAGCTTTTGGTGATGAGATATTTCAATTTATTTAATTTTTTGACCAAATCAGTACACACATGATGTTTGTTTACCGAATTTTTTAAGGAAAATGTACTTTTCAGCATGTAAAAAGTAAATTATAAACAATTCAACCTTATGTCAAATATACATTAACAATTAAAAAATTAGGAATGATTAGTTATTATTCCATATGAATATACATTGATTCCGTGTCATATTTACTTGACGTGTAACATTTGTTTCCATTTTATTTAATTTTCACTTTTTCGTTTTTCCTAGAAAAAGAGGAAGACGAAGAAGATTGGTGGTTGTGTATATTGACGACGCGTCTTCTTTCATCTTCTTTTCAATCTCCCACTTTCTCTTAAGTTTTTGAGCTACAGATTTCTCAAGTTGATCGATCATCATGGCTTCTACTGGAAACAAGAACATTAACGCCAAATTGGTTCGTCTTTTGGTTTCAATTTGATTCTTTTTTGGGTTTTTGAAATTAACCCTTTTGGATCTCTCTCTCCGGTGATCGTAAAGTTAATTGCTTTATCAGTTTTCAGATGTGATCCTGTTTGTAATTTGGAGGGTTTTGATCTGATGTTAGATTTCTTTGGAACCCAGAAAAAAAAATTGAGAATTTTGATCTGGATTTTGCTCTGTTTCTGTGTTTTGTTCTTAGGGTTTTATCTTGGAATGAAATCTTCTGAGTTTAGTTAGTTTTATTCGTTATAGGGTTTTGACATTGATGAGCTTCTGGTTTAGTTTGGTTTGTGTTGATTTTGATTTGGTTAAGCTCTCTTCAGGTGTTACTTGGAGATGTTGGTGCTGGAAAATCGAGTCTTGTGTTACGGTTTGTCAAAGATCAGTTTGTGGAATTTCAGGTTTGGTGGCTGTTTCTGCAAGGTTGCTGTTTTACATTCCTTGTGTTTTTGTTGATTTTGATGTTGTTTTGTGATATAGGAATCAACTATAGGTGCAGCTTTCTTTTCGCAAACATTAGCTGTGAATGATGCGACTGTGAAGTTTGAGATCTGGGATACAGCGGGACAAGAACGATACCATAGTTTGGCTCCAATGTACTACAGAGGTGCAGCTGCTGCAGTTATCGTCTTTGATGTTACGAATCAGGTACAGAGTCGCTAACCCGTGCTTTAATATAGTGATCAGTGGGTGCGATTCAGTAACTTTTAAGCTTGTTTGGTTTTATCTGTTTTCTCAGGCCTCGTTTGAGAGGGCAAAGAAATGGGTTCAGGAACTGCAGGCACAAGGTATTGACTAGCTACATTGCGGTTTAGATAATTTTTTGTTACTTTATGACTTCTAGTTTTCTGGTACTGGTAAGCTTTATTTGCCGTCATGTAATATATTTATGTGAACATTGAACAGGTAATCCTAATATGGTGATGGCCCTTGCTGGAAACAAATCTGATTTATTGGATGCAAGGAAGGTGACTGCAGAGGTAAGCAAATCCTACTCTGTCTGGATTGGTTTTTCTCATTGCGAGGCTAGGATTTTGTTGTCAAGTTTAAAGCTGAGCTATGTGTAGGAGCTGTATCCATCATGTTGAACAAGATATAGTCTGTATTTGTATTCTTACTTGTCACACTTGTCGTAAATTATAATCTACCTAATGAGAGTAACCTGATGAACCAAGCCATCTTAATAGACCCCAGTAAGTCAATAAATCATAGTACATTTTCTTGTATAAATAGTTGGGCTGTCTTCAAGCAGTATAGTGAGCTTTTCTCTAACCATCTTTGGAGAATGATTTTGATCTTTTCATACAATCTTACTTCCTGATACCCTGTGTTTGTTTTGTTTATTTTTGTTGTGTTATGCGACAAGCCTAAAGTCTGATCCGTTATGTGTTAGATAGTACAGGACACATATGTTTCCCTAATGACGGGCATTATATACATTAGACCTTATATATTCCCTCTTTCCGGAAGTTAAATTTAGCTCACTTTTCAAATTGTGGTGTTCGACAACATTAAGGATATGTTCTAACACCTCTGGTATCTATGGAGTTTAGTGTCACTCCTGAAATATCATTCTCTTTCAGCCACTAACGGCTTTATTCTGCATCGCTCTGCTAAGCCTCATTGCTGATATCTTTACACTCGTGGTCTTCCTTGCAGGAGGCACAGACATATGCTCAAGAAAACGGTCTTTTCTTCATGGAAACTTCAGCAAAAACCGCAGCTAATGTCAAAGAGATCTTTCATGAAATCGGTAAGTTATCATTACACTCAAGACGTAACTCAAACAATATTCTGTTTAGTATTAATCCCCAGTGTGTATACTTGTTTCTTTTGATGGGTACAGCAAAAAGGCTACCGCGAGTACAGCCAACGGAAAACCCAACAGGAATGGTTCTACCAGACAGGGCCATGGATAGGGCAGTGAGTTCATCTTGTTGTGCTTAGCTTATATGTAATAATGTCATACACTTCTCTCTTAACAGGAGTCCTTTTGGTCAGTCACTATGGACTTGTGATGGACTTCTTCTGTGTTTGCACCTCTTTGATTTTTATTTTGCTTGTTTAACAATCAATTAAACGTTGGAAAAGAAAAAAAAAATGTTGTACATGAAAGATATTTCATATTGAAAATTTGATCTCTACTAGTCTACTCTAATGTAATAATATATTTTTTGCCGGCAATTTATCGCTAAATCATAAACCATGGATTAAATAAAGGGAATTTGGTAAAAAAAAAAAAAAATCTGAATTTTGCTAATATGAATGAAAAAAATCTGAACCTTTGCATTTAAGAATCAAATGAGTTGTTTATTCTCCTCTACAACTACCTTAGCCACTGGTGCAACGTGGAGTTCTTCTGGTTCTTCTATATAGCTTTGCAGTTCACGTGTTGTGCCCTTGTAAGATGAAATTTCCCCACTTACGTTAACAAAAGGGAAGCTATATAGAAGAACCAGAAGAACTCCACGTTGCACCAGTGGAGCTATTGTTAACGTAAAGCTTCATATCATCAATTTCCAACTTCGTTTCCAAGAACATGTCTACCTCCCCCTCATTTCGCAACATTTCAGGAAGTATTTTGCCGTCATCTACTAATAGCATCAATAATAGCCACTAGAAGGCCAAGGGTACCTCGGTTTCTGATCCTGCCGTGTTGGAAACATCTTTCACGGCGGCCTCCACTTCCTTCCCTTCACCTGCCCTTATCACCAACATGTGGTATTCCAGTTCTTGGATCCCTTACGAATCTCCACATTTCGTCCTCATATTTTAGACATTCCATAACATAACCCAACAGTACGAGGTACTACCTCTTATAGAAAAATTATGATACTCANAAACCTACAAGCTTTGTTTTAAAAAAAAAAAAAAAAAAAAAAAAAAAAGTGATTTCAAGTCATTTTTGTTACATAACTCTAAGAAAGTTAATTCATCAAAGAACCGAAATTATTGACTATAAATGCATATCACATATATTCCTTATGTTTCAAATTAATTGTCGTTTTAGACTTACTGTTTTGTTTTAAATTAGTTGTCGTTTTCGTTTTCGTTTTCAATATTATTTTTATTATTTAAATACCAAATTTAACTTCATTTTTTATGAATAGGACTAACAGTCAATTTCTGTTTTTAGGGGTATAACAAAATTCTTATTATATTTTATTAATAAGTCAAAGAACTCTAGAACAACACTTACTTTGAAACGGAGATGATATATTGTTTGCTGTTTTTGGGGTTTGAATGATTGAATATCGGAATGGATTGTTCTTGCAAAAAAAAAAAATTCTCTCTTTTGTGTCTGTAACACTCTCTCTTTCTTGAAGTGACTTAAATGCCGCTCGGCTTTTCTTGGATCCATGAGCAGGGATCTCAAAAAACTCGATGTGTTACGTGCGAAAAGATCGATATGGTTGCATATTGGCTTTGGTTGGCTTGGTTCCATGTTGCTTACCAAGTTTTTGTGGGTTTCTTATAGTTGGCTTCTAAATTAATTCTTCTTTTTTATTATCTCAAACTCTAATTGGAGTCTGATGCATGGTCTGAATCATGTAGCCTAAAATAGTTAGACTAATTTTTTCTAGTACTCGACAAAGCTTTAAAATCTCCAATGATGAGCATACCTAAGAACGTTAAATCACTGAGCTTTATATTCCCATAAACGGTCGTGAGAGTATATTTTATTTTTGTTGACAACAGTCTAATAAAGAAAAAGCCAAATTAGTTAAGAGAGATCCTTTTTAGCGTTTTCTAAAGTTTGCACATATAAGCTCAGTAGTTTGATCTTTTGTATTTCAACATCGTTACGTTCTATGTGAAATAGAATTTTTGGACAAAATTCATAAAACACAGTTATGAGCCAACGCATGAATGATGTTTTTGCTTTAAAAAATATTAAATCCCATTTTTTTGTGTCTACATTGTAATTTAATTTTACGACAAGACAAAATCATGTTTCTGCACCAACATGGCATAATAATAATGATGTAGTGCTAAACATGCCCACTTTTATCGTTGCGCTTGTTTTGCCACAAAACTTTGTTTTTATTTCAACTAAAAATTTATAATCATTCTTTCAAATAAAAATTAAAATGACTGCTTATTATAAGAGACTGGAATATTCAAATGATTCAACATTAAGTATTTCCGGGTCTAGCTGACAACTTTTACATCCTTACAAACGTACGTACACCAACAATCAGTAGGAACAGACATACAAACGCCTGATGCAGGTGGGCCATAATGATTTGTGCAAGCTGTATCACAAACAGCTTTACTACATTTGAGATCATATATGTAGACGATCCCATGACATGTTTCTCCATTTGAAAAAGTAAATAAACCTAAATAACAAATTAAACTTTAAATAAATATTCACAATTTTTAAACTGTATCTAGTAAATAAACAAGTGTATTCAATAGATCACTTTTATTTGAATATGATTGGTTTATAAATATCTTAACTAAATATAATAATGAAGAAAAGAAGATGCAATGTATGATACCCTGTAGATGAAATGATCATCACATATCTAAAAAAATTAATATAAAGTTTGAATATAATCACACTGAATGATTTTTTTTGTAAGAAAAATTGCATTTATTAAGTTACGGAAAAAGGAATTATCCAACAATACTTCAAAAATTTAGATGCATCGATTTCAAAAGCTAAGCTTTAAATTTTATATCATATTCAGTGAGATACATGATATATAAGTTTTTTACCTGAGAGAACAATCATGCAGATTAACAAAGTTGAAAACACTGATTTTGCCATGACTTAAACAATAAGAGAGAATTTTATGTTAGATTAACAATTAAGAAAATTGTGATACTAAAAAAAATGAGACAGAGAAATAACTTATTTATAGTTAATAGGAGATGACTAAAACAAAGATGAAGAACTCTTTCTTAAGAAACATATAAAAAATAATTCGATATAAAGAGAGTCAAAATTGACTATTGACCAACATACTTCGAAACACGAGGAAGGATTTTGAATTCATTTACTTGCTAAAAAGTTACACCATTTATAAATAAATAGATTTTATAAATTTTATTTAAAAATATGGACTATGTAATATATATAGTTACATAAAATATTTTATATTATATTTAGATTCTAATAAAAATTCTAATTTATAAACAATCAAATTTGTCTTGTGTATTTATTTCCTCACGTCTTCACTATTCATCGTCAACAAAACCCTACCTCGGTCGAGAAAATGAAGCGAAGCACTTTGATGAGAAACTTGGGAGTGTTGTAAGACCATTCATACGTAATACAGTAAGTAAATTATAATTAATCATAAAAATTATTATTGTGATGTGCAAATAAATTTGGATTATGGTATACTATATACTTTTTTTTGTATTGTAGAGGAGATTAGATTAGGGCTACCATAAGGTGTCTCCACAAGTGCATTGATAAACATCACAGAGCTTGGACGAGCTTTAGTGCACTAGCGTTGGAAGTTGGATTGCTACCGGATGCTAACGAGTCCGAGGGTCTCGGGAAAGACCAACTTAATATTAGTTAATCCAAGATAATTTTTAGTGATGGAGAATTTTTCCATCATCTTCCAAATTAATGAATTCGCTGATCAGAATTTTACAATTGAGTAAGCCTTGAGTTACATGTGTGTCAGTGACAGTGCCGTCCCTAGGATTTTTGTGGCCTAAAGCAACAATAAATTTTGTGGCCTTACTTTTTTTATTTTTTTTTTGTAAGTTAAAATGTGGTCTTATGAAATGATATAAGCTTGTACAATGTATATAAAAAAAATCCGGTAATTTTAAAATCAATAATATAAAATTAATTTTCTATCGGTTTTTTTTTTGAAGTGTTAGTAATTTTTAATCAAAAATATTATGTTGTAAAGTGTAAGTATTTTCGAATTTATAAAACATTTTAGAATTGAAATTATAAATTGAAGACTTTCTCTATTTTATTTTACCATCAACTTAAAAGAATTGAATAAAATAAGTAAATACATTATAAATCATAAATGTCGATGGAAATGATGAAAATATATGTTATTTAAGATCTGAATTGACCTAAAGTCGATACAAAAAAATATGATTGTGGGTCACTTTGGAATTTAATAAGAACAAATTGAAGAAGTGATAGTACAGTTTGAGTTTTGGTTGTGTGAATTTTTTAATATTTGTGGCCCTTAAACTTGATTATAATTAAGTGGCCTAAAGCAAGATGTTTTCTATGCTTTAAGCAAGGGACGGCCCTAGTCAGTGAAGTCAATGTATCTGAATTCATAAGAATCACTCTCTCTCCCTTTCTCTTCTTGACCACTTAATTCCCTAAAAGCTTTTGGATGCATGGTTCGGATTTTCGAATCGGATTAAAAAAAAAAAAAAAACAACTCTAGGGCTAAACTTGCTTGATTGCTAGACTCAATATTGTAAGAATACAATGACAATATTTACAAGAGAAGTACATATATTTTCAGTAATTTATTTTAGTTAGTGGTAATATAAATTTTTGTGAGTAATTAAGCTTGTAAATACTAAAGCGTTCATTAGATAAAAAAGGAAAAAGCCCATTAGTAGTCCAAGAAGCTAGGTCGGGGTGAGGGTTTTATATTAGGGTTAGATCATCTGGTTCATTGTTTGTCGAGGGAATTCAGATTTCAAAGTTTTGTGTTGAGGAATGGTTCACAATTTCCCGAGTGGGTTGCCTAGATTCTACCCTGGTATATATGAGATTGTGGATGATCCTTCGTCGGATCCAATCATCTCATGGAGCAAAAGCAACAAGAGTTTTGTGATTTGGGATCTGGAAAAGCTAATTAGCAGCAGACTTCTTTCCAAATTCCATTGCACCGACTACTCTTGGCTTCTCACCTTGCTTGACAATTATGTATGTTTTTTTTTTATGTTAACTCCGAGTTCGGAATCTGTCTCTTGAATCTAATTGTTATGTGTGTTTATCTTGTATAATTAGGGATTTAGAAGGGTTAAGAAGTCGAACCACTTGGAATTTGGACATAAGGAGTTTTTTGTGAGAGGTAAACCTGAGCTTTTGGAAGATATGCACAGCCAAACTGCCTTGAGGAGGATGAAGAACAGATTCAAAGCTGCTAAAGCGAAAAAGCAAGTAGAGGAATGTTTGCAAAATCTACAAATTTGATCACAATCCTCCCATGAATAATCTTTGTTATCGCATGAGTTTGTTCTTTGTGATCGACTGTCTAGCGATTTATGCTAGTATTGTCACTATTTGTGTGCATATTGTCAAACTGTTGAAATTTTACTTTTTTTATAAAAGTTTGTTCTTGTTTCGGTTGATTTCTTGTATAAATTTTCTAGTGGGGTTTTGTTAAGATATAAAATCTGGGATTTTCAGGACCAATATATGTTTTATATGTTTTGCAAAATGAGTTTGGTCTCATGTTGATTAGCTAGTTTTTTATGGGTTTCTTAATTAGTTGGTTTGTAAATTAATTCATCTTTTTTATAATCTCAGACTATAGTTAGAGTCTCACGGTCTGAATCATGTAGCCAAAAATAGTTAGACTGAATTTTTCTAGTCCTCGACAACGCTTTAAAATCTGTAAAGATGCATAACGAAGAAGGTCAAATCACTAAGTTTTATATTCCCAATAAATGGTCATGACTCATGAGTATATATATATATATTTTTATTTGACAAAAATCTCTTAAGGAAAGTGCCAAATTAGTCAAGAGACATCCTTTTCAGCGTGTTCCAAAGTTCGCACATAAGCTCGATAGTCGATAGTTTGAACTTTTGTAGTTCTCCATCGTTACTCTCGGCGTGTAATAGAATTTTTGGGCAAAATTCATAAAACAAAGTTATGCGCCAAAACACATAAATTATGTTTTTGCTCTAAACAAGTTAAACATCAATTTCTTCCCCTACATAATTATAATTTAATTTTGCGCCAAGATAAAATCATGTTTCTGAACCAATATTGTATTATAATAATCTTTTAGTGCCAAACATGCCCACTTTTATTTTTGCGCTTGTTTTGTCACAAAACTTTATAGTCTTTATTTGAACAAAAATAATTATAATCATTCTTCATATAAAAATTATATAATTTTTGTTTAATCCTTCATGATTTTTGCTATTAATATGACCGCCAATTACAAGAGATTGGGATATTTAAACGATTCAACAATAAGTATTTCCGGATCTTGTTTAACGACTCACAACTTTTACATCCCTACAGTTGTAGGTACAAAGACAAGTATCAGGAGTACCACCACAAATGCCTGTTGCAGATCGGTTAAATTTACGTTGGCAAGCTGGATCACAAGTAGGATTACTACATTGGGAAACGTGTACAAACCCGGTACATGGTTGTCCATTTGAAGAAGTAAAAAAACCTAATAACAAATTAAACTTCATAAATATTCACAATTTTGTAAGTGTATCAAGTAAATAAACAAGTATCTCTTTTATTTGGAAATGATTGGTTTAAATATATTTTAAGTCATAATAATAATAATAAAGAATATGCAATGTGTAATACCCGTAGATCAAATGATGATTGTACATCTAAAAAAATAAATGTATGGTTTGAATATAATCATACTCAATGATTCTTTTTGTAAAAAAAAAATCGTGTTTGTTTAGTTGCGGAAAAAGTGAATTTCCGAAGAACACTTCAAAGAGTTAGACACATCGATATCAAAAGCTAAGATTTGAATTTCATATCATATTCAGTGAGATAAATAATATATAAGTTTTATCAGAGAGAACAATCATGCAGATGAAGAGAGTCGAAAACACTGATTTTGCCATGATTTTTTGAATTGAAATAACAAGAGGATTTTATGTTAGATGAACAATTAAGAAATTAAATTTGTGATACTGAAAATGAGATAGAGAAATAACGTTTTTATAGTTGATAGGAGATGACAGAAACAAAGACTGAAAGAACTCTTTTTTGGGAAACATATCAAAAATGATTTGATACGAAGACAGTCAAAATTGACTATTGACCGTTACATACTTAAAAACACGAGCAAGGACGTTGAATTCTTTTATTTGCTAAAAAGTTACACCATAAATAAATTAATATAATTTTAATGTATGGACTATGTAATAATATAGTTACATAAAATATTTAATATTATATTGAGATTTTAATAATAATTCTAATTTATAAACAATCAAATTTGTCTTGTGTATTTATTTCCTCACGTCGTCACTATTCATCGTCAACAAATTCCTAGTTAGCTCAATTAACCTCGTTCGAGATCCATCAATTTCCACAATCGTTATGTTGCGGCAGCTTAAGTGTGTCTTTACTGATGTTTCAGTCACGGCCGTGGATTCATTTGAATATGTGTGTACTAGTTTTGATAACAAGGTCAAAAACTTGAAGGATGAAGCAAAGTACTTTTAACGAGAAACTTGGGAGCGTTGTAAGACCATTAATATGAAATAGAGTAAGTAAATTATAATTAATTATTATTATGATATACATAAGAATTTGGATTTTTGATATATTATATACTTTTAATTGTAGAGGACTTGAAAAGATGAGGGCTACCATATACTAAACTAGGGAAAGTCCACGCGGTGCGTGGATGAGTAAATTCATAATAAGATATAATGTGATATACGATTGAATACTTGTATTTTTATTATTTTGTGGATAACAATTTTTATAAAGGCTTTTGTGGAAAATATTCTAATATAGTTGTTTGAAAATTTTTAACATATGAATATATTTTTTAAAAAGAAAATAAAATTGGATTAATGAAAATCTTATTTTGTTGCGACATATGGCAAAACTTTGCCCATCATAATTTATGTTTTAAAAAAATTTACAAAGATCGGAAAGTTGGTCAGTTTGTATTTTTTATAAATTTCTTAAAGCGATGATATGTTGCTGCACATACGAAAAAATCGTGCTAAGAATTTTATCTAGTGTACCAACACAATATCTTGGCCAATTTATATTTTTCATAAATTTTTTAAGCAATGGTATGTTGCTGTATATATGAAAAAAATTATGTTAAGAATTTTATCTAGTGTACCATTACAATGGCTTGGCAAATTTATATTTTTTTCAAATTTCTTAAAGCAATTGTATGTTGCTACACATATGAAAGAGATTATGTTAAGGAGGTGCGTAATTTAAATTTGGTTTTCTGTTGATGATTAAGAAAATAGATTAAACAAATAGAGGGACTAAAATATAAAATTTAAAACTACCTAGGACACATGGCAGCCCCTCAGAGAGAGTTGAAAATGGTGAACCTTACTTTATTATATAAGATAAGGTGTCTTGACAAGTGCATTGATAAATTTTTCACTAATTTTCACTAATTTTTTTTTTTTGTTAGTGGTGAAATATTTTATGTTTTGCTCATTATAGCTTGTAAATTATATGTTTGATGGTGGAGTGGTACTTGCGGATATAATGGAAAAAAAAAAAAAACATCATTCGGGAAGGTTACAAATCAAATCTAGCTTGCTATATATATTAACATTCTATAAAACCTAAGAAGTTCATTAGATACAAATGAAAAAGCCCATTAGCAGCCCAAGAAGCTAGGTCGGGGTTAGGGTTTTATATTAGGGTTAGATCATCTAAATCATTGTTTGTCGAGGGAATTCAGATTTCAAAGTTTTGTGTATAGGAATGGTTCACAATTTCCCGAGTGGGTTGCCTAGATTCTACCCTGGTATATACGAGATTGTGGATGATCCTTCGTTGGATCCAATAATCTCGTGGAGCAAAAGCAACAAGAGTTTCGTGATTTGGGACCTTGAAAAGCTAATTAGTAGTAGACTTCTTTCCAAATTCCATTGCACCGACTATTCTTGGCTTCTCACCTTGCTAGACAATTATGTATGTTTTTTTTTCATTATCTCCGAGTTCGGAATCGTCTCTTGAATCTAATTGTTATGTGTGTTTATGTTGTATAATTAGGGATTCTAAGAACTTGGAATTTGGACATGAGTTTTTTGTGAGAGGTAAACCTGAGCTTTTGAAAGCTATGCATGGCAAAACTGTCATGAGGAGGAGGAAGAACAGAATCAAACAAGTCAAAGCTATAGAGAGACAAGTCAAAGCTAAAGAGCAAGTAGAGGAGCGCTTGCAAAATCTACATATTTGATCACAATCATCTCACAAATATATTTGTGACCAAGACATGTAGTGTAACTTTGTGCTAGTGCATATTGTTGAACTCCTGACTAAAAAAAGAAGAAGAATTTGTTAGTAGATTTCGTGTATAAATGCTCTAGTGGCTTTGTTTGCAATTTCGGGTTTCTCAAATCCGGTTTGGAGATTAACCTAGATGTCAAATTATTTGATCAGAATCATCATCACGAATGATCTTTCCAGGAGCGTGTTCTTATTGTGCAGTTGCTTTCTTGTATCAGTACTTTAGTGGCGTT
This sequence comes from Odontarrhena argentea, assembly GCA_900406245.1. NCBI lineage: Eukaryota > Viridiplantae > Streptophyta > Magnoliopsida > Brassicales > Brassicaceae > Odontarrhena > Odontarrhena argentea. The sequence continues at coordinate 3,794 of OVAF01002352.1, read as the reverse complement.
GTTAAGATAATGTCAAAAGTGATATCCATGGAATCGGTGAGTTATGTTGTACATTGTTGTGCTTATCTTATGTGTAATGGCAAATGCACTTGACCTTGGGCAGTCACTATTATTGTGTGCAATATCTCTCCTATGACCATCCAAAACACATTTGAAGAAACAATCCTAACTTCAGTTTTACTAAGTTTCATAAGAAGTCTAACCATATATGTTTTGTACACTTTATAGGCTCTAGCTCTAAGCAATGTTTTGAAAATTGGACGTAGCTAGGGAGTCATCGTTCTAACCAAGTCCTAGATAATATGAAAACACCGATATGTGTTAAGTCGCCTAGACATGGCAAAACAAAAAAAAACTGTCGAAACCGGTGATCATTTGGATTAATTGAAAGGTAATGATAAAGAGAATTTCTACTAAATCGATGAGTAATCAAAACGGTGTTCCAAACAAAAAAAGTGAACCATGCTAATTTATCACTATAAACAAAAACATGTTCCCTACAAAAATGCGTACTATAGACTCTGGTAACATATATATAGCTTTGAAGTTTGGAACGAACCAATGTATCTAAATCTTGTTAATTTTCTGGATGAAAAGTGTTGGTATTGGGAATATTTTTCCGTTGCCATGTAAACTTTTTTTTTTTTTGAATTTTCGATGAACTTACTAATTACATTTTTGCTATAAAAATTTTGCTTGGTTTAGTGAAACAAATCTTATTTGAAATTGAATAATGGGTTTGTTGTGTGGGTGCTTGTGTTTCTTGGTTTGTAGATTTTGTATTTGGTCTACAGACATGGGATTCTCAATTTGCTTGCCAACATGAGCACAAAAAGCTTTGTTTATAATCAACTGAGGGATATATTATATAATATATAGAGGTGTTAAAAAAAAAAAAAAACCTTAGATCTTTATAATACGTACCACATCTATATTCAAAGGTAAGCACTTTTAAATCTAAACATTTAGGATAAGCCTGCGAATTATTTGCATCACATGTCATTAGATTTATGACGGTATAAATAAATTTATTTTTGGTATTTTTCAGATACAATTTTACAGATATTTATGAAAACGGTGAAAAAGCTTTGGAAAATTCGGAGATTTTACCGTATACGTATCGTATACTAATTAATTTTTTTTTTTTTTTTTCAACCACACTTTAATATCGATTGGGCCACAACTGGCTGACCCAATAGCCATGTCATGCATATTGCAGAGTGTGTAGGGAGCGGAGCTCGATCCCGAGTGCACTGGTGATTCTTGCTTCAGCGGACTTACCTCTTGCCACTTGGGCCAAGTCACTTGTGCAGTATACTAATTAAGTTTTACATGTTAAAATGGTTAATTAAAAATTCCAATTAATGTTTCCAAATACCAATTAATGTTTCCAAATTCCAATTTTTATGTTTATTTTTTATTCTTAATAAAGTGATAAAAATCATGTTAGAAAATCTACAAACAATAAAATGAAAAAGGTAAAACAGAAATTGAAATGTTATGTTGTATAAAATAATAAAAAATGTAAAATACATATATATATATATATATATATATATATAAATTTTTAGGAATAATAAAATGAAAAAAGGTGACACTTAAATTGAAATGTTATGTAGTAGCAAATAATGGAAAAACATACAAAAAAAAAAAGTCTAAAAATTTAAAATGCTAATTAAAAAGTGTATTAGAGCCAATTTCCCTTTGACTAATTCATATCTATTTAGTACATAAACCTAATGGATATAAATTGAAATGGATTGGATTATCTATTTTTACACCTAGGAACCTATGTCTTAATTTAACATATGGTCTTATCTAATTTCATTCAAAATTTAATGCAAAGTTTATCTTTTTCTGGACCAATATAACAAAACAAATCTGGCGAAATTCAAATAGAGGAAAAAAGGAAAGACAATGGACACTTGTAATATTATCTGATTTCCGTTTCTGCTCTTAATTTTGTATCTTAGTTTCCAATTTCTATATATAATAAAACCAAACTATTGATAACTTCAAGGTATAATACACCTATAAACCACACAAATATAATCATTTCATAGTTTATATAAGGGAGCTCAAACATGGAGAATGAGATGGAAGAGAAGTTTGAAGATTGGAGAGGAAATGAAGCAATCCCTGGCCAACATGGTGGGGTTAGAGCTGCTTCTATTGCTTGTGGTAAATTTCTAAATCCCACAAAAATTTAACAAACATGTAAAAATTATTCAATGTTGATTTAATTGATTTGATGTGGTCTCTTAAAATGTATAGTTGTGGAGATGATGGAGAATATGGTGTTCTTGGCATATTCAACCAATTTCATGACATACTTTACAAAAACAATGCATTACTCATCGGCAATAGCGGCAAACATGGTGACCAATTTCACAGGAACGTCGTTTTTGCTCACTCTCTTTGGTGGTTTCGTCGCCGACTCTTTTTTCACTCGCTTCAAGGCCTTTGTCCTCTTTTGTTCCATTGAGCTCTTGGTAACACAAATTTTTTTATGTATATAAACTGAGAAGGACAATAGAAAATATATTTCTTAAACTTTTGATGTGTCGATAAGAGAGTAAATTAAGGATCACTGGAGCAAATTAAATTATCATTTATAAATGCCTATAGAATTTTTTTTTTTTTCAACGATTTAATAATATGCATTACGCTGGGTTTGAACTCAGTCGGTAAAATTGATCTTGGAATTTTTTNTTCTTAAACTTTTGATGTGTCGATAAGAGAGTAAATTAAGGATCACTGGAGCAAATTAGATTATCGTTTATAAATGCCCATAAATTTTTTTCTTTTTTCAACGGTTCAGTAATACGCATTATGCTGGGTTTGAATTCAGCCGGTGACAGCAGTATGATATTTAAATGATAAGATAAAAAAATTGATCTTGTATATAACTTACTTCTTTGTTTGGTAGGGTTTGATCTTGTTAACATTCCAAGCTCATAATCCTAAATTACAACCTGATGGAGATAAAACTCCATCAAATCTTCAAGCAATGGTTTTATTCACTGGAATATACACGGTAGCTACTGGTATTGGAGGTGTCAAGGCCTCTCTGCCTGCTCACGGAGGTGACCAGCTGGATAGTCAGAAGCCGAGGCTGATCTCAGCATTCTTCAATTGGTATTTCTTCTCTATGTGCCTTGGAGGTCTCTTGGCTGTAACTATTATGGTTTGGATCGAGGAGAACAAAGGATGGAGCTTCAGCTTCAACATCTCTACTGCGATTCTAGCCTCAGCGCTCTTTATTTTCATTGC
>OVAF01002351.1:0-16238 GCA_900406245.1 Odontarrhena argentea | reverse complement strand
TTGTGCCACGTGTCGATACCACGTTAAACGCGTTCAGCTTTATTTAATAAGATTTGGGGAGAAATCGGTTTTTATCGATGTGTTTAGGTTAAGTGATGGCTAATTCCCGAACAGGAACCAGCCTAACCAATCTGAATCGCGTTTTGCATTGCAATTTGCTCCCACAAGAATAAAAAATATAAAAATTAGTTAAAACGAAGCGTAGAAGCCATAAAGTTTCATTTAGTCCCTCTTCCTCCCATACAGCTTCGACATTCTACTTATTAAGCAAGTCTTCAGCATCCTAATTATTCAAAACTTTCATGTAGTGATCAAGTACATTCATAGTCTCCGAGATATGTCAACGTGCATTACTTAGTAAGTTCCAAATCCCCACCATATTAATCGCACAATATTCTTGTTTGTGCTAGTAACTATAACAGCACATGTATTAGACATGCATGTGTCTTCTGCTCCCTCGTCTGGGTGCAACGAGTTGATCAAGTTCCGCAAGTCTTCTAATGTCACAGCCTCATCTTCCACCTCACATCCTCTGCATCTAATCAAACTCATGCATGTTGTTCCAGCTCTACAAATCCCTTGATGCCTCCTGCGTCCATCAAGCATGTGCAAGCTGAACTGCGCTCGATGATTTATTGCATAGTACTTTCCGGTAGCCATAAACAAAATGTTAATTCTAATAAAACGAACTTATGAAATAAAAATATCACAAATTATATAGCAAACAAAAGCCTTATTCACCCAAAGAAGAACAGAGGACAATGCATGGAAGGTTTCTGAAAAATGTATTAAAACAAAAAACAAAAAAAAGAACAGGAAACAAGGGAAAAGACAAAAAGGAAACCAAGTAAGATGATGTTTATTAAGCAGGCAAAGCTTAAAGACACGCAGTAACAAAGTAGGTAAATGCAACGATCCAGATGTTTAATGCTGCGTAAGTAGATCTTGCCCCAGCTCTTTCTGTGATCTTCAGTCCACCATAACCCAGCCCTGCAAATACACGCAGTATAAAATGCTAAGATGAAGCTCAAAAGAGAGAATATTTGGTGCAAGACGACTCAAGCAGGTACTACCTCCTGCAAAACAGAGAAAAATATGATTCGGAAGTGTGGTAGAACGTTAGACATGCAAAAGATAGCGCTACGGAAGTTCTTTTCTCAGGAAAATATGGGCAAGAGATTTGTATTAATGGTGCTTAGTCCTCAATGTTCTTTGAAGAGGTGAGAGGGTAGAAAGTTGCAACTTACCGAGCCTTGGAGGTTTCCCTTGAAGTTTGGGCAATTCTCTACCTTCCATGTAAGAGTAGTGAGAGTTGATAGTTCGACTCCTTCAGCAAATTTCTCCAGCTTCTCACAATATTTTATATGAAGCTCTTCTAAGCTGCTAGGGAGCTGTGATGCCTCCGGGAAAATTGTTTTGATATTCGGGCAACATTCTATGCTTAGTTTCTTCAGATTCTTGCAGCTCTTACCCCAGCATATAGTCTCCAACAGTGGAAGGTTTGTAATGGACAAAGTCTCCAGTGATCCCAAACTTTCCTCATCCACACCAGAGAAAAGATCTTTTATATCCATGCACATCCATAACGAGCAACTCTTCACCGTTTTGATATCATTAAAGATTGATGTGAGCCTTGTGGCACTAATGTCCACAAAAGACACAAAGTCAGCATTAGCTTGGGCTTCCCCAGCTATATCTTTAGATTTATGGATTTTCATGACTTCCTGCTGACTAACAGAATCACAAAATGATAATATCTTCTCATACAGAGATTTGCCTATGGGAACCTGGATAAGACGTTCCTTGCTGACATCTCCCTTCATAGTACAATCACTGGTGAGGGGTTTATTCGGTTGAGTCTCTACTACTTCCTCAGACTCCTTTTCTAATATTTCGTGGGTTTCAACACCTGCCCCAGAGGAGCTTGTTTCCTCAGTTTTCTCCATCGGCATGGATTTCTTTATGTCGTTCCAATCTTTTCCTTCAATACGGCTTCCATCTGCTAGAATAATGTACTTTGGACAACAGATTTTGCTCTCCTTTGGCAAAAACTCCGGTGTAACCTTCACTTTGGTGCCAAAGAGGTTTACTTCACGAAGGTAAAACATGTCCTCAAATGATCCCCCAATCTCGCTCAACTCAGTACAGCCAGAAACATCAATGACCTCGAGATTTGTGAGTTTTTGGATGTTTGGGATATCTTTTAGGTTGTTGCAATCCTTTAGGAGGAGTTCTTGAAGACTACACAGCTCCTCGATAGTGGTAGCCAACTCGCTAAGATTAGTCCCCGTGAGATTAAGAGTTTTGAGTTCCTTCTTATCTTCAAAGCACACTTCAAGCATTTCTACTAAGCTCGTAGTGCCAGAAAGATCAAGAATTTGCAGACCTGACAAGGGCTTCAGACTAGGTAACCTTCTCAATTTGCTGCAGTTGCGCAACAAAAGCCGATTCAAGGAGTGAAGCTTGGCAGCCACCGCAGAGTCCTGGAATATTGGCAATCGCTCTATTTGGCTCTCCGAGAAGTCAAGAAGCTGAAGTTTTGTAAGATGATAGAAGTTTTTGTTCTTGCTTTTGTTTTTCTTTTCACCTTTTGTATTGTCAAAACAAGTTTGAAGCCCACGAGCACCAGAAACATCAACAACCTCAAGCTTCACTAGTTCTTGTATGTCTGGCAAATCTTCCAATAAAGGGCAGTCCCTGATGATGAGACAGTGAAGTTCCGTGAGTTCAGAAATGCTGGAAGGAGAAGATGTGATCCGAAGCCCAGAGAGGTGGAGACTTTGAAGTTTAGACAATGCCTTGAAGAAGTCATCAGAGATTTTCTTCAGGGAGCTAGCGCCAGAAACTTCAAGAGCATTTAGTCCTCCAAGAGCCTTAAGCTCTTCAATATCCGTCAGTAGATCACAATCCCTGATAACAAGAACCCGAAGTTTGAGAAGCTTTGAAAAACACGGGACAAAAGGTTCCAGTGTGGGTTCAAACAGGCCAAGTACTTCAAGATCACCCAGCTTCTTAAAGAACTTTTCAGGAGTTTCACGACGCAGACGGTCTCCACAAACCAGGAGTGTGGAAATCTTGTCTCGTTTCTTTGCTTGCACTGTTTTTATCATATCATCTATCTGGTTGATTTTCCCTATACCTTTTTTCTTGTCACCAGCATAGACTCTAGAAAATGCAAGTTGAGATCTCCCTAAATGCCCACGACGCCGAGGATCAATTAAATTACTCATCGCCATCTCAGGTACCACCACATTGTTTTCTTGTATCTTCAACATTCCACGATTTATCAGCTCCATCAGGATAGAATGACCGTCCTGGTACGCCTTTTCTACAGACCTAACAGGATCAAAGTAGCCTTCAAGTATCCATTGTGTGATCAGGTCACGATAGTAAACACAACCACAGTGCTCAAAGAAGTCCAAGCTATGCCAAAAACAATCCAAGATGGCATCCTTTAATGGGCCATCAGTTTTCAACAGCTCATATGCAAGAGACAGGGCTGGATTTATGGTGCTCAAAGAAGAAGAATCTGGATCGGACGGAGCAGACCGTTCAGCCGAGAAAACCTCTCGTATCTTTAGGTTTATCTTTTCTTGATCGGAAGTTCTCGAGGTAATCCGCCTTAGGGAGTTGGCTAGCACGACAACAGCAGCTGGCAAATTCTTGCTCTTTACCACCATTTCAGATATCAGTGTTTCATAAGTCTTCCAGTCTTCCTTGACAAGAAACAAAAATAGGTTCTGCAGGAAAACCTCATCGATTGACTTAAGTAATACCTGTGACTTATCAGTGGTCTCGAACTTAATTCCATCGTAACACTTTATAGCCGCCTTCGACTCCTCTACAGTAGAGGCACTTTCTCCACCAGGTTCTGTAACCTGTGCGTTGTCTGTGACTGCAGGCTCAGTTATCTCATTGTTGTCGTGTGGTTTGATTTCCCCATCTGGCTCATTTTTGCTGTCATTATCTTCTTCCTCTTCATCTTCTGCGGAATTTGACCCATCTCCCTGCTCACTCTTTGTATCCTTTGACACAACTTCTCCAGCAGGCTTTGAAGGCTCCTCATCACCTTTTCTTCTTGTAACAAGTATTTTTAGACCATTGGTCAGATCTTTAAAAAACTTTTGTTGTCTAAGAAAACTCTCAAGATTCAATTCCTTCATCACCTTGTCTTCACTGGTCTTGTTTCCTTCATCATCAAGAATCAACAGAAGATATGGCTTTCCCTTCTCTCCTTCAGCTGGTCTTGTCTCTACTACAGGCGATTTCTCTCCATCACCCAATCGCTTCTTCACAGAAGATTCCTTTGTTCGTCTCTCAGCCAGTTCCTTTGCTTTTTTCTCAGCCGCATCCTTTGCTTTTTTCTCAGCCGCATCCTTTGCTAGCTTTGCTTGCTTTGCTTTCTTCTCGGCCACATCCCTCTTTCTTTCTATTTCATCAACTATCCTCTTCTTTAAATCAGCCAACAAGGCTTCCGGGACCTTGTTTTCCTCCTCATCATCCTCATCTCTATCATCCACTTCAGTCTCTTCAAAATCAGAGTATACAGATAACTGGGAAGCTATGTTCTCGTAAAGCGACCATTCATCATCAAACTTCTGGTTAAGATGCAAGCAGAGGGTCAAAAAGCAAAGATCACGTTTAGTGGCATGCTCCCCTACCTTCTTTGCCAGCCTCGTCTTCCCGATCCCAGCTTCACCAGCCAGCAAAACTCTCTGAGAACCATCTCTTCCAAAAACTTCCACTATCTCTTTACACAATTCCAAATCCTTCTCTTCTAAACGCCACCGTGCATGCTCCGGGTCTGGAAATTAAAACTACATTAGAACTTATTGGAAGTAAAATGAAAAGGAAACACAGAAACGAAGATTCTACTATGATCTATCAGTCACTACTAATAAATCAATCCAATGTTCTTGGCCAAAGAAAAAAACTCTACAACAACTTTCCAAATCAGCTAAAAACAAAAAAATAACTTTATAAAACTTCAAGATCTGTTAAAATCTAATATGAATTCAGAATCTGTACATCCAAGAGAAAAATGGTAAGGACTGAACTCAGATATTTGAACAACAAAAGATTTGAACTATCCTATTTAAAAAAAAAAAAAAATGAATAACACATAGAGATTTTAAAATGATAAATAAAAACCACGTGATTTTGGTTTAGCTTTCAAAATCAAGCAATACACACAGAAAGATCAAATCACATATCTATATCTGAAGTAATAACTCGTACAGCTTAACCATGACTTCCTAACAGATTAGAAATCAGAAAAACAAAATCGGAAGAGAAGAGAGAACGAACCTGGGAGATTCTTCTCCATGTTCAGATCTCGTCGCCGTGACCGTGAGTGAGTTATTTCTCGCTCTGGCCTCCTTTGCCTTCACCACAAAGCCAAGTCAACATTTAGTCTTCTATCAGTCTCTTCCTTTTCTTTTTGCTTTCCTTTGCTTTTTCTTTTATCTTTCCTTTATTACATCTGTTTTCCATATCAATCTCACATATATTTAGTAGTATTATATAAATATTTTTTTTACTCGCTCTGTAATTGGTCCAACGAAAATAATTTTGAAAATGATTTTCTATTTACTTGAAGCTGGAGCTTTATGTGTCCAATGTAATTTGAAGTATTATAATTTAAATTTTGTTTGCCGACAAAAAAAAAAAAAAATTTGCTATCGTACTTTTAATTATAATAATTAATTACTTAATTTATATGTATTTTACAAATGAAGAATACTATAACCCTCAGCAAATATGCCTTGTATGCATCCGTCTCATTAACGTTGTTACCTGTGTCTCAACCACATCTGTAGCGACTGTCTTCTTGCAATACAATCACCACATCTTTCAAACAAAACAGTCATATAACGTTTGATAAATAATCAAAACAAAGATCTTGTTCACCCAGGCAAGAGCAGAGCACCATGCCTCGGATTTAGCAGCAGAAAAGTATTTTACAATCAGGTAAAGAGAAAAAGAAAAACCGGTCAGATGATGTTTCAAAGCCGGTCGTTATTGAACACACAAAGTTTCAGACACGCGCATAAAAAGAGTACGTAAATCATCATAGGCAACGATCCAGATGCCTTAGTGCTTTTGTAAATAGATCTTGCTCCAGCTAGTTCTCTGATCTTCACGCTTGTAGTGGTGGTGGTACGTCACTGCTATCTACCACAACCCATTCCTGCAAAGACACGCAGTGTAAAATGCTAAGATGAAGCTCAAAAGAGAGAATAGTTGGTGCAACTGTGCAAGACGACTCAAGCAGCTACAACCCCCTGCAAAAGTGAGTTTTGAAATGTGCTAGAACGTTAGACATGCAAAAAGTAACTACCAAAGTTCTATCTCCCAGCATTAATGGCCTTTTGGTTCTATAGCATATGTTCCAGTGTAAAGTTACAAAATAGAAAGTTGTACTCACCGAGGTTCTGAGATGTTCCACTTCAGCTGGAAGTTTCGGGCAATTCCTCTTATCAAGTATCTCAAGATTAGGTAGTTTGGCACCAACAGCTGATAGCACAGGCAACCCAACGAGGCACAGGGTAGTGAGAGTTGACATTTCACCTTCTTCTTTAAACACTTTCTCCAACTTCTCACAATACTTGATATGTAGGACTTCTAGGCTGCTAGGCAGCTGAGATGCCTCCAGGAAAAGCGTTATGATATTCGGGCAGCCATCTATGCTTAGGTTCTTCAGATTCTTGAAGCTACCGCCCCGGCTTATACAATCCAACCCTGGAAGGTTTAAAATTGATAAAGTCTCCATTGATCCCAAACGTGCCTCCTCCACTTCGAAGAAAAGGTCTTTTATATCCCTGCTCATCCTTATCCAGCAACCTTTTACTGAAATGATCTTGTTAAAGATAGATGTGAGCCTTGTGGAGGTAATTTCCACAAAAGACACAGATTCAACATTAGCTAGAGCTTCTTCACCAAAGTCATTAGTTTCATTGATCTCCATGACTTCCTGTGGACTTCCGGAAACAAAAGATGATAGTATATGCTTATATATGTCTCTGTCAATCGGGACCTGGAGAAGGCGTTCCTTTAGGACAGCTACCGTCTCAATAGAATCAGGGGTGCGTGATTCAGGTTGAATCTCTCCTTTTTCTCTAAACTCCTTCTCTGCGGTTTCTTTGGATTTACCAGCTGAACCAGAAGAGCTGGCATCCTCAGATATATCCGCTTTAATGTCTTCCTTTATTTTGCTCCATTTCTCACCTGTAAAGCACCTTCCATCTGCCCGAGTAAAACTCTTTGCACCATGGATTTTGCTCTCATTTGGCAACGACTCCGGTGGGATCACAACTTTGGTTCCAGAGAGATTTACTTCGCGCAGGTAATACATCTCCTCAAATGACCCTTCAATCTTGTGCAACTTAGTGGATCCAGAAACATCAATAACCTCGAGATTTTTGAGTTTATGGATGTCTGGAATATCCTCAAGGTTGGTACAATTTCTTAGGAGGAGTTCGTTGAGATTGGACAGCTCCTCAATGGTCGTAGCCAACTCGTTAAGATTTGTTCCCGTGAGATTAAGAGTTTTGAGTTCCTTCTTATCCTCAAAGCACACTTCAAGCATTTCCACTAAGCTTGTAGTGCCAGAAAGATCAAGAATTTGCAGACCTGACAAGGGCTTCAGACTAGGTAACCTTCTCAATTTGCTACAGTTGCGTAACAAGAGCCGAGTCAATAACTTAAGCTTTTCAGGCTTCGCAGAGTCCTGGAATATTGGTAGTCGCTCTATTTGGCTCTCCGAGAAGTCAAGGTGTTGAAGTTTTTTAAGCTGATAAAAGTTCTTGTTTTTGCTCTTGTCTTTGTTGTTGCCTGCTGTGTTGTCGAAACAAGTTTTAAGTCCACGAGCACCAGAAATATCAACAACCTCAAGCTCCAGTAGTCCTTGTATGTTTGGCAAATCTTCTAATAAAGGGCAGTCCCTAATTATGAGACAGTGAAGTCTTTCCAGCTTAGAAATGCTGGAAGGGGAAGATTTGATCTGAAGTCCAGAGAGGTGAAGACTTTGAAGGTTTGGCATTGCCGTAAAGAAATCGTCCGAGATTTCCTTCAGGGAGCTAGCGCCAGAAACTTCAAGAACTTGTAACTGTCGAAACATTGTAAGATCCTCGATTTCCTTCAGCAGATCACAGTCCCTGATCACAAGAACCCTGAGTTCCACTGGGACTTCATCTGCCTTTTTCGGGGTTGAGCGTTCCTTTAGCTCTTTTAGAGCTGTAACGAAAGGATCCACTGTGGGTTCGAACAGACCAAGTACTTCAAGATAATCAAGCTTCCGGAAAAACTTTTTAGGATTTTCGCGTCGAAGACGGTCTCCACTAACCAGAAGTGTGGAAATCTTGTCTCCTTTCTTTGCTTGCACTGTTTTTATCATGTCATCTATCTGGTTGATTTTCCCAATACCCTTTTTCTTGTCACCAACGTAGACTTTAGAGAATCTAAGTCGGGATCTCCCAAGAAGCCCACGACGTCGAGAATCAATTAAATTGCTCATCGCCCTTTCTGGTACCACCACATTGTTTTCCTGTATCTTCAGCATTCCACAGTTTATAAGATCCATCAAGATGGAATGACCATCCTGGTACGCCGTTTCAACAGATCTAACAGGATCAAAGTAGCCTTCAAGTATCCACTGTGTGATCAGGTCACGGTAGTAGACACAGCCACAGTGCTTAAAGAAGTCCAAGCTATGCCAAAAACAATCCAAGATGGCTTTGTCCAATGAAAAACTGTCTTTTAACAGCTCATATGCAAGATGCAGGATTGGATTGACAGCGCTCTCAGCAGTAGAAGAACCTTGGTCGGATGGATCAGACTGATCAGCCGGGACAATCTCTTCATCACCTCGGCTCTCAGAAGAAGAATGTGATTCAAATGGAGCAAACCGATCAGCCGAGAGAATCTTTTGTATCTTTTCTTTTAGTTCCTTTATTTTTTGTTCCTTTTCTTTTGATTCCTTTTCTGTGATCTGCTTTAGGGATTTGGCTAGCACGAAGACTGCAGCTGGTGTGTTCTTGCACTTTTTCACCACGTCAGATATCAGTGTCTCATCATTTTTCCACTCTTCCGGAGCACTATACAAAAATAAATCCCGCAAATTACTCTCATTAATTGTGTCAAGTAAGTTCTTTGACATATCGATTTCATTTGTAGAGACCTGCAACTCCTCTTCAGTAGTGAGAACACTTTTAACACCATGCTCTGAAACCGGTGCATCTTCTGTGGCTGTGCGCTCAACGACCTCCTCGATTTTGTCATTGTCTCCATCATCTTCCCCAGAATGTGACCCAGTTTCTTTTGTGTCTGTTGCCTTCTCAGTCTTTCCAGGCTCCTCATCTCTTTCTTTTCTTGTAACAAGAACTTTTAAACGTTTGTCTTCGTCGCCTTTAAGAACCTCATCAAGAAGAAATTTCTCAAGGTTTAAATCCTTCATCACATAGTCTTCTGTGGTCATGCTTCCTTCATCATCAATAATCAATAGAAGATATCTATCTTTCTTTAACTTTTTTGCCTCAGCCAACTCCTTTTCCTTTTTCTCAGCTTCGTCCTCTTTCTTGTCGGGCAACTTCTTTGGTTTTCCCTGGATCTGCTCGATCGCCTCCTTCACTTTTTTCGCATCATCCATCTCCCTCTTTTCTATTTCTTTAATTATCTTCTTCTTCAATTCATCCAATAAGTCTTTCAGCTTCTTCTCTTCTTCCTCTTCCTCATCTCTATCATCCACTTCAGTCTCTTCAAAATCGGAGTACACAGATAACTGGGAAGCTATGTTCTCATAAAGCGACCATTCATCCTCAAACTTCTTGTTAAGATGCAAGAAGATGGTCAGAAAGCAATGGCGGTTAATAGCGACATTCTCGTCTAGCTTCTCACCAGTCTTCTGAACTGTCTTCTCGTCTGTCGTCACCCTTCTATAGATTTCTGCATACTTGCCTACCTTCTTTGCCAGCCTTGTCTTCCCAATTCCAGCTTTACCAGCCAGCAAAACTCTCTGACGGCCATCTCTATTCAGAATTTCCACTATGTCTTGACACAATTTCTCATCCTTGCTATCATGACGTGTGTTTGCGTATTCCTCTACCAAATAAAACAGTGTTAGAGCTTGAAGGAAAAACAAAAAGAAACCCGATATGAAAATTCAAAATACACATTGGTGCTTGCTGCTTGGTACAATCCTTATATCACTTAATAAAACATTTCCACCATTTTCTCTATCTCTTCACTCAGAAAACCAAACATTAATGTAAATCTTCCATTCTTCCTGATCTTTTTGTACATCATATATACNCCCCCAAAGACTTAAAAAAAAAAAAAAAAAAAACTAAAGGCAGCAAAGAAGACACAAATCCAACAAGTTCTCCCAAAAGTCGCTTACTAATCAATTCGAGACTTTACAATAAGTAAAATTCCACAATAATTTCGCAACCCTAAGGTAAATTTTCAAATCAGCTAATAATATACACGAAACCAAAAAAACTAACAGAAAATCAAATCATATCCTTTACAACAGATTTTAATTATAACAGAAATGTTTACAGAAAAAATTGGTTTCACTTTCGAAATCAAATAAAACAAATGAACCAACACACAAAGAGATCGATCAAATCACACATACACACAAATAGATAAAAATATATATATATATATATATATATATATATATATATATATATATGTATGTGAAGTAAATAGTACAAGCACGATCACGATCATGATTTCATAACAAATTTGATATCTGGTGGCCCCAAAAACGAAACTAATATTGGAAATTAGAAAGCTAAATCGAAAACGAAGAAGAAGATGGAGGAAGAATACTAACTTGGGAGTGGCTTCGCCATGATCGGAGGAGAAACAGATGACATTTTCGTTGCCGGACTTTAGCCTTTCAGAAGTCAACCTCTGATCATCTCTCACTCTCTCTCCCCTTTCTTCCACTCTTCTTTATCTCTCTTGTACGTCAACTTCCAATTATTTCTCACAAATATATATTTAGTAGTGCTATAAGCCTATAACTATATTATTTTTTTTATTTTTTTTTTTCAACTACACTTTAATATCGATTGGGCCACAACGGGCTGACCCAATAGCCATGTCCTGCATATTGCAGAGTGTGTAGGGAGCGGAGCTCGATCCCGGGTGCACTGGTGATTCTTGCTTCAGCGGACTTACCTCTTGCCACTTGAGCCAAGTCACTTGTGCATAACTATATTATTTATTCTCATTATTTTGCGCTAGATGATCAATTTATACCACTTTCTACTACTATATAGTGAAAAATTGATATAAGCATTTGAAAACATTTCACCGTTAGTTCATGTGTAATTTTTTTTTTTTTTTTGTCGGAAAGTTCATGTGTTATTTATTTTCTTACTTAATCTTAAAAAAATTATTACAGTTACTGACCAAAAAAAAAACTATTTTGTAAACTATTTATTGCTAATTTATTTACATTTTGTAAATTCCATATAGTACAATAAACCTATTGTCAAACAATATTTTATTTTAATCCATACATTAAAAACTAAAAAAAAAAAATGGAATCCACTAAAATAGAGACCCGTTTATAAAAAGAAAATTCAAAAAAACGTTTTCGTGCGTCACGAGTTAATCCATCCACATGTCGGTTGAGTCGCGATTAGTGTGGATCAGAGAAAAAGTTGGGAACTGTCCTCGTAGTTCTGCAAAAACGTCCCACTAGACATCAAAAGTTGGTCATAGAGTTGGGTCCTAAATGATCTTCAACAAGTCCGAGCAATCTGTTAGGAAAATAGAGCATGAAATACCATGTTCAAAAATCACCTGTATAACCCAAAGAAGAGCTTCAAATTTCGTATTAAACGGAGATATACTTCGTCTTACACTCTTACCACCCATTAAGATTTGTTGGTTATTCATATAACAAATTCAACTCATGCCTGATGTAGGCACATCCTATTTCCATGACCCATCCACCAAAAAAAAATTGTCGGTAGCTGAGTTAAAGGATTAATGACTGTTATCATCCATGTATTAACTGGTTCCTCAGCGACCTGGCCGAGTAATAATTCTCGTTTTGCTAGTTGAAGTATAGCAGACCAACCCACCCCTTGAAGCGTCTTTTTGTTTCTTGATTTCCATGGAAACCACCGAATCCACAAGAAAATATCTCGATTTTCCATTGTGTCTCCAATTGTATTTCGGCATGAATATGAACGCCAAAATTAGGAAATCCATATTATCAAAAGCCGATGTACTAGGAAAAATGGAAGTCTCATTTGAAATACGGAGA
Organism: Odontarrhena argentea; assembly: GCA_900406245.1. Taxonomy (NCBI): domain Eukaryota; kingdom Viridiplantae; phylum Streptophyta; class Magnoliopsida; order Brassicales; family Brassicaceae; genus Odontarrhena; species Odontarrhena argentea. Next base: position 3,949 of record OVAF01002351.1, on the reverse strand, counting down.
AGAGCCGTGGAGGACTTTGCAACTTCATATTCAAAGAGGACATGATTAATGGTTTCCTTATCGAGTTCACATCCTTTACAAATGACATAAGAATTTATTCCCCTTTGTCTCAATCGAGACAAAACTACCAACGATCCATTTAGAGTTTGCCACATAAAATATTTAATATTAGCCGGACATTCCACCTTCCAAACATGAGCTTTAAGAGCCGTTAAACTTGGCTATAAAACTAGCATAGAATCCGCATCTCGTTTTAACACCCGAGCAAGCGCATACCCAGATTTAACCATATAATCCCCAACTTAGTTGAACTCCAAATAGCCATGTCTTTCGTTATTGATGGTCGAAGCATTAAACTTCGAACAAGATTAACATCCTCTGAATTTATAAGTTGGTTAAGAAACGAAATATTACAGTAACCCCCATCTGCTGAAAATAAGTCTTTAACCCGTAAATTTGGATAAAAATCATGACCACACTCCTTAGCGGGTCTTGGGGGATTATCCGGGATCCATGAATCCTCCCAAACCAAAATATACTCCACATTACCCACACGCCATCTAGTCCCTAAAAGGATAAGGTCTTATGATGTCATCAGACTGCTCCATCCTTAGGACGGTGACCGTATATGAACAAAAAAGGGACGAGAATTCGGATAGTATTGGCCCTAGCATCCACGCAACCAAAGAATCCAGAAATTTATTCAATCGCCACAACTATTTTGCCAATAAAGATGTATTGAAGTCAAAATATAAGCGAAAACCCAGACCGCCCTCTTGTTTGTTTAAACATAAAGAATCTCGTGCATTCCAATGGATACTTCTCGAGGTTCCAAAGGAGCCCCACCAGAAGTTTGAAACCGCACTATTTAGCTTGGCAATTAATGTTCGGGGGAGACGAAAACATGACATAACATGCTTTGGTATCGCAAATGCCATCGACTTAAGCATTACCTTCTTACCTCCTTTCAAAAGGAATTTGGAAGACCAACCATTTACTCTACCATTTAATGATTCTTTCACATAATTGAAGATCTTTGTTTTTGATCCTATGTATTGTCAAACACTACTAAAAGAATCAAGTTTCATTTTTAATTGATGACAGCAAATTTTAACTGATTTTTTTTTCAGTTAACAACTATACTAACTTCAACTCAAGATTACCAAGTCAGTATACAAAACTCTCAAAAAGCATATCTTATTAAATAACTTTAAAAATGGTCGACGTGAGTTCGACATGTATCATAATTATAATTCACGAGATTGTTCCCCGTGTCTTTGTTAAATTTTTTTTTTTTTTTTTTTTTTGTCAACCATGTAACAGGTATGGAGCACAATTTGATCTCGGGTTTAATGATACGAGCCTCAGTGGACTTATATACCACTACCACTAGACTACGATCACTTCACTTTGTTAGTATAGATTGTGACAAATGTAATTATTTACACACACAAAAAAAAGAAAATTTTATTTAAAGTTTATGGGAAAAGAAAACAAAAAATTTCGTAACAGAAAAATAAAAATAAATCATATTTCGAAACTGTTAGATTATATTACAACATATTTTTGCTCTTTTATAACTTATCAAAATTCTCTACAAAAAACTTGTCTTTTAACAAATTTTCGAGCAAATAAAACAATTAAAAAAATAAAAATATCATACTATAAATCTAATTCACTATGTGCGAGATTATATTATTATGTTATAAAAAACCAATTTTGATGTTTCTCATTAACGAATCGGTCCTTAAAGAATGTATGAATTATATTTTAATATTCTTATGACTTAAAAAAATAACATATATATTTATATTGTGTGTGCTATTTTGAGAAGATCTGAGTTTTTAGTTGAAGAAAAATTAGTTGTAAATTTAAGCAGTAATAAAATATAATCGGTTATTTCATATGTAATAAATAAATTATGGTATTAAAATATAGTTGAAATATATATGTGGATCGTAATTTAAAATCAATTACACATCTCACAAATATGTGAGTTATTTTTTCAAATTTATGCGATTTATTTCATAAATAACAATGTTTTTCGTAAAAACCTTTTTCAGTAACTAAACATTGAATCTGTTATTTTCCTTCTACATATTCGATCATTCTTTTTTACGAAATATGTGGGATGTAGCATGTTTAGGCTAAATCTCCAACTTACAGATTGCATGGAAAAACTTAATGCTTTCGACAGTTCTGAATTATCGTCCGATATCAAAATTTTGTATTATCGTCGTCCCTTCAAAAATGTTGAATTTGTTTAACTCTCAATTTGATAAAAAAAAAAAAAAAAAATTATTCCTTCGTATACAATGTTTATACCAATGGTTCCTAGATCGGAAACCCAAGTGATATATTCACATCATAAAATACATGACAATAACCGTTTGACAATCAAAAGTTCTGCAAATGGAAAACTATATCACTGAAAATAAACACTCTATAAGAGAAACATCACAATTACACATGAGACGAAAAAAGGAACAAAACCAACTTCACTTGACTAAACCTACGTCCTTCATCAATTCGCCTTTACGGAGTTGCACAATAATCTCTCGTTTTTTTATCCCTCACCAAAAATGCATGAATCAGAAACCAGGTCAATAGACTCAAAAGATTACCCACCACCATGTATTCCTAATCGGAATTGTCATCGTCATCATCATCATGAGGAAAGAAGGAAATAGAAGACTATAAAGCAAACAAAGCTATGACCAATAAGTTCGAATGTCGATTTTTAACAATACATAATCTGCAGAATTCTTTCTATTTAGAAAATAAACAATTGTTTTGATCTGTTTGCGTTCATATGTATGTCATTAAAAGATTCTAATTTTGCTATTAAATATTAGTTATCATAAAAGAAATTCACACATAATTTTTCTTACATATAATGATATACATTAAAAAAATTTTTTAAAAATAAGTAATACCATATGATTTTCCCTGACAGTGATCATGTATTTTATTCAATATAATATGAGAAATATTAAATATTTAAACTCGAAAACATAATCTGAAATTATATATGTAGGATATATATTTACCAAAGAAAATATCGGGTAATGTAAATTATCAACTTTTGAATTTTGACATATATTATTATTATTATTATTATTATTATTATTATTATTATTAGTTTATAATTTTTATTATTATTATATTAGTTTATAATTTTTGGTAACAACAATTTTAGAAAGTATTTAAAGTGAAGTGATTGTAGTCTAGTGTTAGTAGACTCTTACCATCATATCTGGAATCGGGTCCCTTTATCTGCACTATTCAGAGTATTTAAGCTAATGAACCGGTTATATGTGATCTATACGTGTTACACGGTTGATAAAAAAAAAATTTTAAATAGAAACCTATCCCACACATAAAAGGTCGTACCACATTGTTCAAACATAGTTGGATACCCGATTGTTTTGTATAATTGATATTTACGCCAACACGTGAATATTTACTCTGCAAGATCATATGTATGTTGGTACATGTTTGTTTGAATTTAGGTTTACGGAATACTTTTTCGTTCACATAAGTTCTATTATAAGGGCATCAATTCGGGTACTGGTTAATTATATGATCTTATATAACAAATTAATCAATATAGAGNTTTTTAAAAAAAAAAAAAAAAAAAAAGGCCCTTAAAAAAAAAAAAAAAAAAAAAAAAAAAAAAAAACCAATATAGAAAGAAGGTTTCAACCATTCAAGGTAGTTTTGATACATAAATGATTTTCTTTCTCCATATTGTTTTGATACATAAATGATTTTCTTTCCCCATATTGTTTTGATATTGTTTGATAGTTTTAGTTGAAGATACTAAAACTATCTTATATAATAAAGTAAGGTTCCTCTCATAACTATTCACGAAAGGCTGCCATGTGTCCCATTTTTAGTGTTTTTTTCCTTTCAGTCCCTCTCCATTTGCTTTTTATTTTATTAGCCA